>PVIW01005239.1:0-111062 GCA_004026585.1 Noctilio leporinus | reverse complement strand
CAGTAAACTTTCGGATATCCTACGCAAAAATATGTTTACTGATACTTCACCAAGGGCAAAGGAAATCAAAGAACGAATCAACAAATGGGACTATATGAAATTGAAAAGTTTCTGTTCAGCTAAAGAAAATATCAGCAAAATTCAAAGGGAACCAACTGTATAGGAAAACATAATTGCCAATGATACCTCAGACAAGGGTCTGATCTCCAAAATATACAAATAACTAACGCGACTCAACACCAGGGAGACAGACAGCCCAATTAAAAAATGGGCAAAGGACCTGAACAGACAACTCACTGAGGAAGATATACAAAGGGCCCAGAGGCATATGAAAGAATGCTGAACGTTGCTAGTCATCAGAGAGATGCAAATTAAAACTACGTTAAGATACCACCTCACAATGGCAATCATCAGCAAATCAACAAACAACAAGTGTTAGCGAGGATGTGGGGCAAAGGGAACCCTCATACATTGTTGGTGGGAATGCAGGCTGGTGCAGCCACTGTGGAAAACAGTATGGGGTTTCCTTAAAAAACTAAAAATGGAACTGCTTTTTGATCCAGCAATTCCACTACTTGGACTATATGCAAAGAATCCTGAAACACCAATTCATAAGAACCTATGCACACCTATGTTCATAGCGGCACTATTTACAATAGCCAAGTGCTGGAAACAGCCTAAGTGCCCATCAGTGGATAATTGGATCAAAAAAACTTTGGTACATTTACACAATGGAATTCTATATAGCAGAAAGGAAGATGGAACTTGTACCCTTTGCAACAACATGGATGGAACTGGAGAGTATTATGCTTAGTGAAATAAGCCAGTCAGGGAAGGACAAATATCATATGATCTCACCCATTATGGGACAATAATGAGCAAAACTACAACAAGCAAAACAGAACCAAGTATATGAATACAAGGAATAGGCCTGCAGTGGTCAGGAGGAAAGGGGGAGGGGGTAGGGGGGAGGCAGAGGCAAAGAAGGGGAGCAGCTTAGACAAGAACCTAGTATAAAGGAACCATGGACATGGAGAACAGGTGGGATTGATTTTGGGGGGAATGGGTGGATGGGGAGGGGGACAGAGGGGAGCAAAAAGGGGATGGATGTAATACGACAACAATAAAATTAAAAAAAAAATATTGCTACCTGGTTTTCCTAGAATCACAAGAAAATTTTTTTTGTTGGTTCTCTCAGGGTTTAGTTGGTGAAAGGGGCCACTGCAAATTTTATTTTTTATTTACAAAAAACCTTATGGAAATAATCTTGCCTTTCTCCTACTTTCTTTTCTTGTTGGCACAGTACCTGTGTCCAGACTCTTTGGAATCATCAGTACTTAACTAATTAAGGAATCTTGTGATCTTTCCCATTAGTGGCTCAAATGGTCATTGCCAGGATTGTCTGTACCTTTGAGGAGCAAATTCAATAGATGAAAGACAGCTAACTTTTCAAAAGAGAGATAGGTATAATATTCAGCATATCTTTTTCTTATTTTCTCCCACATACTCAAATTGAGATATCATATTATCTAAGATTTACTTTTACTGAAAAGTGACATAATAGATATAATACCTTCAGTTAATTTTGACCATTCATAATTTGATAATAGCTCCAGGGTGGGATTTTAAAAACTGTTTAACTATGCTCATGGATTGCTTTATTGGGTAAATAAAGGATAACTTTTTTCATGGTAATAGAAATAGTGGGATTAAAACATCTTTTTCTCTAGATAAGGTTGTACTGTAACTTTAAATATATCATATATCTCTTTCAGAGAGACCTGGAGATTTCTCTGGTACCCTATAAGTACTTTTTATTTAAAAGTAAACTTGTAACATCTCAGTTTGCATATGGATTAAAGTAGTACATTGATTAAAAATCATTTAAATGCTGTGACATCTGAAATGTGCCTACAAATTGACATTAGCAGTTATTTATTGCTTTATAATTACTTCTAAAAATGAGTTCTAATCAGTTATAAGTAAAAAACCTATAACTTTAAGTGTTTGTGTTAATACAAAAAGTGATTTTAAAAATAATATGTTAGCCCTGGCTCAGTGGGTTGGCACCAGCCTGCAAACCCAAAGGTCGCTGGTTCGATTCCTTGCCAGGGCACATAATCAAGTTGCAAGCCAGGTCTCCAGCCAGATCTGTAGCTGGAGTCAGGTGAACGGCAACCATACATTGATATCTGTCTCCCTCTTCGCTTCTCTCCCATTCCCTCTCTCTAAAAATAATAAATAAAATCTTAAAAAAAAAAAAGAACTATGTTAAAACTGACGATTAACCAAATTTTTATTCTTGGTGTTAATTTGTTAGTTGGTCAGTACTCAACATTTATACATCTGTATATATTTTGTTATATTTTTATAAAACAGGAATATACTAAATTATTGTCTTCTTTTAAAAATTTAATTTTATTGTTGTATTACATACATTCTTTTTTTCCTCCCCTCTGTAAATCATTGTCTTTTTAAAGCACTCAGAAAATATAAAAACATGTAAAGAAAATAATAGTATCACCTTCCCCAAACACAAAATTTCTAACAGGTAAGCCCTGATAACATTTAGATGGTTATCTTTCTAGACCTTTATGCATTTGTTTAGTTTCTTTTTATTCAATACAGCATCGTTTTAAGCATTACCAAACAGTTAGGAGTTTTTATGAAGACCTACAAACCATAGGAAGAAAGTAATTAGCATGGGGAACTGAAGCTGATATGTTAACTGTGTAGTTAACCCAACCAGTCTGGTATTAGTATCTGAGTTCTTAATTTTGCTACCTTTTACACTTTTATAAATATTTTACTACTATATTGTAACCAAACACCCAACTACCTGCCACCATAGGCAGTAATTCTAGAGACAGAGTTTGGTGGAAAGTGGAATTTGTAATTGTGTGTGTGTGTGTGTTTATGTGTGTGTGTATGTGGAAAACTGGTTTTCCATGGCTTCATGTATAGGAGAGAGGCATGGGGCTTATCACCCAGACACATTGCCTCCCAGGGACCTTTCAGCCCTAATCTCCATTCCCTACCTCAACTTGTTACTTGCTTTGATCCCAGAAGTGGCAGTGCTCCTTATCAGGCCTGACATGATCAGGGAGGGGCACAGGATCTGACCCTCCCCAGCTGCACTTGGGGCCATAGCCTACTGGCCCACACTGGCATGGGCCACAGGCAGGCAGCAGCCATCATGGCTTCCTTCCTGGGAAGTGGCATGGGCCTTGCTGGGTCAGTGCATGGAGGTGTGGAACATGGGCTGGTTGCAGCTGCCATGGCTTTCTGCCTGGAGGAGGGGCATGGGGCTTGCTGAGCCAGTGTTTCCCTGAGTCCATAGCTTTAGCCTCCCCCTGCCCCCCTCCCCAACCTCCCCCCAGGCCCACCTACCTGAAGCCTGTTGGCTTCTGGAGAGGTAGGTCCTGGAGCGCTATGGCAAGGGGCATTCAGAATCTCTCTGGTTAGGTTCCTGGCTCGGGAATACTCATCAGTTAGGGTAATGATTTCATCTTTTTGTGGCACTTATTTGAAGAAAGTAAATGGACATTACCTGGAAGGTTAGGAAATCTAATTTTCTTCAGTATTTTGTGCTTGTGCAAATATTTTATTCCTTACTCTTCTGTTTATGGAAGTGAGGATAATTAGTTTGTAGTGTAAAATTGCTATAAGAAAGTTACCAAATATATAGGATATTGTAGTCAACCTATGAAAGGATCATTATAGGATAGGTTGCCATTTACTGAGTTATTTTCAACTATGTACTAGTTCATGCATGGGACATGATTTTTGAATTATGGAACATTTTTGTTCTGAAACTTTGATCAGTATATTGTTGATCTTAGAAGTAGCTTGTGGAGGTCTAAAAGGATGGCATAATATATGGAAGCTTCACTAATCTTCTTCAAGACAAAACTGGAATTACAACTAAATTATAGAAAAATCACCCCAAATAACCAGCTGAGCATTAGCTGGAGAGAAACCTTATGATCTTGGACTTACAGAAGAAACCATACCACCACAATGAGACTGGTAGGAAGTGCAGAGGAACACTGGCTGGCTGGTCTCCTATGGGTAGCATCTGAAGATCCAGAGCTAAAGCCCAGACTGGGTTTCCCAGCCTAGAACACCAGTACTGAGAAAAGAGCCAAATAACAACCAGCTGACAAAAGAGGTTGCATTTAGTTTGCCAGAGAGAGACAGCTGCAGTTGCAGAGATTCTCTTAAAGGGCCAACAAATTTCATTTGCAGCCACTTAATATAGGCTCCATCAGTGGGAGGGCAGAGTGAACTACAGCCATTTGTGGGGATCCTGGGATTGGTGGCTCTGGGGAGAAAGCTGAAGTCAGTCAGTTGTCCTATGCTGCAGAAGCCATCTTGAGCAGAGCATGTCCCTCCATGCTGCATCAGGCTAAGGGAAGGAAATAGTCCTACCCATAGAGATCCCTCATACCTCACCCTATGGAGCATAAGCTAGCCTGCTGAGGAGTACAGATGGAGGCTGTTGTAGTACTTAAGCCTAATAGAAAGTCTTCAGGAAGGGACAGATCTCTGGGAGCTCTGAGATATTTGCTGACCCTCCCCTAACCCTGGGGTAAAAGCCACCTTTGGTGTGCAGCTTGGTGTGTAACCAGCTGCACACCTCTGCCCAGCAGAGGGAGCCACAGTGGTGGATTGTTGATAGCTCCAAATAAGTTTCCAGGGCCATTCCCAGGTAGTGACTGATACAGGTCTGTGCCAGAGTCTTTGAAGATCTACCTAATACATAGAAACAAACACAAAGAAGCAGCCAAAATGTGAAGATAAAGGAACAGACCCCAAATGAAAGAAAAAGAGAATTCTCCAGAAGAACTAAGTGAAGTGGAGGCAAAAAATATATCAGATACAGAGTCTAGAGTAATGATTATAAGGATATTCAACAGCATGAAAAAAACCATAGAAACCATAAAAAAGACCTGTCAGCTATAAAGAACGCAGTATCTGAAATAAATAATACACTGGAGGAATGAATATAGGTTAGGTTAAGCAGAGGACTGAATCAGCAGTTTGGAAGATAAGGTAGAAAAAAATATCCAAGCAGAGTAGTAAAAACAAACAAACAAATAAATGAGGGAAGTTTAAGAAACTTTTGGATAGCATGAAGCATAGCAATATCTACATCATGGGAATACCAGAAGAAGAAAAGTGGGAATAAGGCATTGAGAAACTGTTTGAAGAAATAATGACCAAAAACTTCCCTAAACTTTTGAAGGAAAAAAGACACACAAGTCCAGGAAACACAGAGTCCCAAACATGGACCAAAAGAGACTCACACCAAGATATGCTGTAAGTAAAATGGCAAAGCATAAGCATAAATACAAGTAGAGAATCTTAAAACTTCAAAGAAAAGCACTTAGTTAACTACAAGGGAGCTCCCATTAGACTGTCATCTAATTTCTTGACAGAAACATTTCTGGCAAGAAAGGATTGTCATGCAATATTCAAGGTGATGAAAAGCAAGGACCTGTAGTTAAGACTACTTTATACAGAGAGGTGATCATTTAAAATTGAAGGAGAAATAAAGAGTTTCCCAGACAAGAAAAAGCTAAGGGAGTTTGTTACTACCAAACAAATATTGCAACAATTACTTGAAAAAGTTCTATGTATTTTTAGAGAGGGAAGGGGAGGGAAAAAGAGAGGGATCGAAACATCAGCGTGTGGTTGCCTGTCACTGCACCTCCCCAACTGGGTATGTGGCCTGCAACCCAAGCATGTGCCCTGGCTGGCAGTCAAACCAGTGACCCTTTAATTCACAGGCCAACACTCAGTCCACTGAGCCACACGAACCTCAGATGCAACCTCAGGTTTCAAAGGGCTTATTTTAAGGAAAAGAACAACAGGCAAACAAAAAAACCTAGAGGAAATAGTTAAAAAATAAAATGGCAATAAATACACTTCTTATTAATGATACTTTGAATTGTAAATGACTAGAATACTTGAATCAAAATACATAGAATAGATGAATGGATAAGAAAATAGGATTATGCCTATATATCTCTATGTCTCTATGTGTACATCTATATTTGTATATCTATACCTATACATCTATAACTACATCTATATCTGTATCTATATCTACGTGTCTCCTACAGAACCACTTAAGAATGAAAGATACATTCAGACTATAAGTAAATGGGTAGAAAGAGATATTTTATGTAAATGGAAAAGAAGATAAAGCTGGGGTAGCAATATTTGTATCTGACAAAATAGACTTTAAAACCAAAGCTATAGTAAGAGACAAAGAAGGACATACATAATGATAAAGGGAACAATCCAACAAGAGAGTATAACCCTACTGAATATTTATGCACAGACATAGGAGCACCTAAATATGTAAAGCAAATAATGATGGACATGAAGATATGGAAAGTAATAGAGTCATAGTTTGGGATTTTAACATCCCATTGACAAAATGGATAGATCTTCCAGACAAAATCAACAAGGCAATCACAGCCTTAAATGATACATTAGATCAAACGGGTTTAATTGATATCTACAGAGCTTTTCATCCTATTGCATCCTATTCAAGTGCATGTGTAAAATCTTCTAGGATAAACCATGTTAGGACACCAAATAAATCACAATAAATTTAAGAAGACTGAAATCATCTCAAGCATCTTATCTGAACACAATGCTTTGAAACTGGAAGTCAGTCCTCAGAAGAAAACTGAAAAATACACAAAGACATGGAAGCTAAATAACATATTATTCAACAATGGTTGAGTCAACAATGATTGTTTCAACAATGAGATCAAGGAAGAAATTGAAAGATTCCTTGAAACAAATGAAAATGAAAATGCAGCAACTCAAAATCTGTGGGTTAAAGGGAAAGCAGTCCTAAGAGGGAAATTCATAGCATACAGGCCTAATTCAGGTAACAAGAAAGCTCAAATAAACAGCTTTACTTTACAAATAAAGGAACTTGTAAAAGAACAAGTAAAGCCCAAAATGAGTAGAAGGAAGGAAATACTAAAGCTCAGAAGAAATAAATGAAATAAAGTCTAAAAATATAATCAAAAGCTCAAGAATCTAAGATCTGGTTCTTTTGTAGGATAAACAAGATTGACAAATCAATAACAGGCCTCATCAAGAAAAAGAGGGGACCCAAATAAATATCAATAAAATCAGAAATGAAGAAAGAGAAATAACAACTGACAGCAAAGAATACAAATGATTGTAAGAAAATATTACAACTATATGCCAACAAATTGGACAACCTGGATGAAATTGATAAATTTCTGGAAACATACAATCTTTCAAAACTAAATCAGGAAGAAATGTAGAATCTGAATAGACAGACTACACTTAGGAAAATTAAAACAGTAATAAAAAAAACTCCCAACAAACAAAAGCCTAGACTGTATGCTTTCACAAATGAATATTACCAGACATTTTGAGGAGAACAAATACCTCTCCTCCAACTATTTCAAAAATTCAACAAGAGTGAAGACTTTTGAGTTCATTTTATGAGACCAGCGTTACCCTAATTCCAAAACCAGATAAAGACACTACAAAGATAGAAGATTATAGGCCCATATCTTTAATGAACATAGATGCAAAAACTCTCAATAAAATATTAGCAAACTGAATACATCAATATATCAAAAAGATTATATACCATGATCCAGTGGGATTTATTCCTGGGATGTACTTATGAAACAACATTTGCAAATCAATAAATGTGATATACCACATAAAATGCAGGATAATAAACATACGATTGCATCAAGAGATGCAGAAAAAGCATTTGATAAAAACGAGCACCCATTAATTATAAAAATTCTCAGCAAAGTGGGAATAGAGTGAGCATACCTAAACATAATAAAGGCCATATATGACCAACACACTTCCAGCATCATATTCAACAGGCAAAACTACAAGCATTTCCCTTAAGCTGGGAAACATGACAGGGTTGCCTGCTTTTACCTCTCATATACACATAGTACTAGAAATCCTAGCCATAACAGTCAGACAGGAAGAAATAAAAGACATTCAAATTGGAGTGGAAGAAGTAAAACTGTCTTTATTTGCAGATGACATGATACTGTACGTAGAAATCCTAAATATGAATTCAGCAAAGTAGCAGGGTACAAATTTAATATGCCAATAATGAACTGTCTGAAAGGGAAATTAAGAAAACAATCTCATTCATGATTGTTTCAAAAAGAATAAAGTACCTAGGAATAAACCTAACCAAAAATGTAAAAGATCTGTATTCAGAAAGCTATGGAAGATTGAAGAAAGACATTAGAAGAAGATACAGAGAAGTGGAAGTATGTACCAGGTTCATGGATAGGAAGAATTGGCTTCACTAAAATGTGCTACCCAAAGCAATCCATAGATTCAATGTAATTTCTATCAAGATTCCAATGATGTATTTCACAGAACTAAGACAAACACTTTAAAATTTTATATGGATCACAAGAGGCCCTGCATAGCAATAGTGATCCTGAGAAAGAACAAAGTTTATAGTATAACGCTACCTGATATCAAACAATACTATAAAGCTATAGTAATACAAACGGCATGCAACTAACATAAAAACAGACACATAAATCAATGGAACAGAATAGAGGTCCCAGAAATAAACACATACCTTTAGTCAGTTAATATTTGACTGAGAAAGCAAGCACATACAAGAGGCTTAAGATAGTTTATTCCATAAGTGTTGGGAAAATTGGACAGATAAGTGCAGAAAAATGAAATTAGACCACCTTCTTATACCACATATGAGAATAAACTCAAAATCCTAGAAGAAAACCTGAGCAGTAAAACTTTGGATGCTGCTCGTGGCAATATTTTATTTGATACATCTCCTCAGGCAAGGGAAACAAAAAAATACACAATGGGACTATATCAAACTAAAAAGTTTTTGCACAGCAAGGAAACCATGAACAAAATAAAATACAACCTATTGAAGGGGAGAGCATTTGCTAACACATCTGATAAGATGTTACTATTCAAAATTTATAAAGAACTTATAAATTACCACTAAAATCCAAACAATCCAACTAAGAAATAGGCAAAGGATCTGAATAGACACTTCAAAGAGAATAAACTATGGCCAATAGACATGAAAAGATGTGCAACATCACTAATCACCAGAGAAATGCAAATTAAAGCCACAATGAGAGATCATCTCATAGGAGTCAGTGGCTATCATCAATAAATCAACAATTGGTAGTGAGGATCTGGAGAAAGGGGACTCTTTTGCACTGTTGGTGGGAATGCTGATTGGTACAGCTACTTTGGAAAGCATTATTGCATTACCTCAAAAAATTAAAATGGAACTGCCATTGACCCAGTGATCCCTCCTCTGGGAATTTATCCAAAGAAACTTGAAACACTTAATTCAAACAACATTTGTACCCCTATATTCACTGCAGCATTATTTATGATCATCAAGATGTGGCAGCAACCCATGTGTCAATCAGTACATGAGTGGTTAAAATTAATTTGTATTTTTTATCAGTGTAATGTAGAGAAAGTTTATTCAAACATTTTGTTGGATTTTTCCCTGTCAGCTCTTAAATTCATTCTTCAAGAAGATAGAGGAGTCAAGTAGTACAGGTAAACAAAAACTGGTCAATATATCCATTTTTAAAATCATTCAGACAGTATTAGGAATGCAGTAAGGTAGAAAACTTCTATATCATGTTTAGTAGTCTATGTTTCTTCTCATCTTAGATTTACTGAGACTAATATTAATCAGTTTCTGGCATGACGAATCTATTTGTTTTTCAGTATAATTTTGCTTAACACACTGTTTATGAAGGTTTTTCAGTATTTGATTCATATTCAAAATAAATACAGATTCTAATTCAGTTGGTTGCTTCCCATAAGTACAAAAAGTTTTTTGTGAGAAGAGATTTTTCATTGTATCTTATCAAATTTATTTTGGAGGGGAGAGACTCACTGTCATCATCCATGCTTTAGTAATGTAAATTTACTTTTCACTTCAGACTTCAGCTTTCCTTTTGGAGTAATCTGGGATCCACTTAGAGTGTGTGTGGTGATTACTTAACATTAAAAACTTGAAATACAGCATTAGCTATAATTCACTAGTGCAATAATTCATGTTATTAACTTTATTAATCTTAATGTGTTTTATAAAAGACACTTCTAAAAACTGAATTGATCTTTTTTCTCCTTATCATGGTCTGGGTGAACAGAGCTTGAAATAGTTAATCACTTCACATGATGCCTGATACATTTTTTTAGTGCTGAAAGTCTAACCTTTATTTTAAAGAGGCTTGCACATGAGTAGCTGATTATACTCTTACAGTAGTTTGTGATGTATTATAGCATTTTTTGTATTGTGATATATCACGTACCCAAAAATATGTACAAATCATGGCCAACAAAAACATGATTGCAAGTTTGTAGAATTTACTAATAATTGGATTCATCGATTTGGCCAAAATAGAATGCTGATGGGGGTTTATCTATTAAAATGTTTCTATGAAAACCCCACAATAAAGTTGTATTTTAACATATTTTTATTGGTAAATAAAATCAGTTTTCCTTTTGCTTTTGTCTTGTTCATTACCTTCTTCCATTGCAGCCCTATTTTTATCTTCGAGTATAAATTTAAAAATTAGTTTTAAGAGTTATAAAAATACTTCACCAAGTCCTATTCAGTAATTAATAAAGACCGCTTCAAAATGAAAGTTTATCAATGGCCCATAAACATGTGTGAGTTTGCTTTCTTGTGAGTTAGAGTTTTCTCTGATGTTTGAATCTTGTTACCACAGTGCTTAGTTGAACTTGATTCTATATTCAGTAAAATAAATTGTCTGAGTCTGACCGTGAAAGAAGAAAGGCTCCTTTCGTTGAATTATATAACCGATACCAGATTTATTTCATCAATAGGTATGTAAATATTTATTAATAATTTTAGTAAGATATATGTACTTTCTTGATTGAATTGAGCTTTACCCAGCTCAAAGAGATTGATATTTCATTTCTGAATTTAAGTGAGTGATGTTGCCTATCTATGTGAACATCTTGTGTTTATCTGTGTGTATGGAGATGAGGTATAAAAGTGATGACAGATTAAGAATTATCTGAGTTTAAATATAGAGGAAAGAAACATTCTCTAGCAATTAGGGAAGATTCTCCTTTTTTAAAAAACAGATACTTGGAAGGGGAGCAGCTTAGACAAGAACCTAGTATAAAGGAACCATGGACATGGACAACAGGTGGGATTGACTTTGTGGGGAATGGGTGGGAGGGGAAGGAGGACAGAGGGGAGCATAAAGGGGATGGATGTAATACAACAACAATAAAATTTAAAAATAAAGAAAAAACAGATACTTACCAAGTCAGATATAGTTCTAACTGATTTACAGATACTAACTTATGTAATTATCACAGTAACTCCATGAAGTAGGTACTGTTAGTAGGAGTAGGTACTGATACTGCCTCATTTTATAAGTGAGGTTGCTGAAGTACAGTGTTAGCTTGCCCAAGGTCACACTGCTGGTGAGTGGCAGAGTCTTAATTTGAACCCAGACCTCTGGCTTTATATCCTCTTACCTTCTTAATATTAATACTGCATTTGTTTTCCAAGAGTATTGCTGATGTTAATGTGTTTTGTGTTTACTCTTGTATTTTATTTTTGGAAAGATGTATTATGCTGTGCATTAATTAATAAAATTTTACAACTACTAGAAAAGGTGAAGTTGTGAGTAATACCATTGGCAAAAAGCATTGACTATTGTTAGGCAGGTTTGTCCTCTCAAGTAGATGTGTAATGAATACCACTTTACACCATTTTTAAAAATCATTCACGATTCTTTACAATTTCATCTGTGTTCCGAATTTGCACTTACAATTATTAAACTTTTTATTTTTTTAAAGATTTTATTTCATTATTTTTTTAGAAAGAGGGGAAGGGAGAGAGGCAGAGAGGGAGAGAGAAATCAGTGTATGGTTGCGTTTCACCTGACTCTAAAACATTTTTAAAGTCTGCTTCTTTAATTTTTAATATTTTTTAAACCAGTCTTTTTTTTTTTTTTTTTTTTAGTGGTATGGACCACATATTGAACATAAGCTACATTTTGTAACTTTTAGCTGCCTCTCTGTGAACTTGCTTCTCAGACTGGATCACTAAGGTATCTATGGGTATTTACCAGGCAGTATGTGAAGCTACACAATAAAAGTATTACCCTTTTAAAGTACCTGAGATATTGATGGGCATAGAATTTTAAGTAATTGTATTGTTTGGTATTGCTTAGCATTGTTTTTATATGTTAACACTAAATGATTCTAAAGATAACAGACAAAAAATTTCATAATAATGGTTTCTATCCTATTTTGAAGGTAAATCATTTTATTGTGTGGAAAAGTTTCAGGAGTGCTTGATTGTTTTTGAAGTCAGTTGGTGTCTTGGAAGGTTATAAAGTAAGTGAATAACCAGCATAAAGTGCTGGTCAGTGAAGTTGAGAAAGAGCCCTCACTTTATAGATCAGTCAGTTGCTGTAGTATAAATATAGGCTCCAAGCATTAATCAGTAAGCTTTGTTGGGCTGCTGAAAAGAATCGTATTGAAAATAATTAGGGGGTTATTTAATTCAAAAAAGGTTGAAAACGGTATACCTTTAAATAGCTTGTTTCTTCAGCTTCTTCAGTTAATTATATGCATTCAGCCCTGCATAAAATATGAGTTAAGAAAGAAATAAACATCATGGGAAAGATTAAAAAGGATATAAATTTGGAAACCTGTATAGCCAGTGTTTCTGTTTTATTTTTTAATTATATAATTGGGTTGGGTATACACAATATAGATATAATTGCCTTTAATTTCATTCTAAATACTGAGATTAGGGCTTGAGTGTGCCTCTTATTTTTTTATTATTAAGTGTGACTATTAAAACAGTAATCATTTGATGTTAGAATAGTATGAATGTATTCCTAGAGTATCCAGATGGAAATTGTGAATGTCAGAGAGCCTTTTAATAGAGTAATTTTGGGGACAGCAAATTAAATACTAATTTGCATGCTGCCCTAGAGTATATTTTCTGTGTGGAATTTTCTGTACAGCAGAAAGGAGTATGAAGCATTTTCTGTTTAGAAACTTAAATCAGAAAAAAAAGCTTTTTTTTCTGTTTGTTTTATGCCATTTAAATTTGAATGAAGAAGAAAAATAGCAATTGTTAGGATTTACGTAATTGTCAAGTATTTATGTCTTTTGTCTAAGTTTCTTGATTTATCACTATATATTCATTCAAACATATTTAATTTATATTATCTATAAAATTATAGATTGTAATTATTTAATAACTTGGCTAATTATAATAAAGGATGTAAAGTAAATTATGTGTAATAAATGAAAAAATACTCTAGAAATAATCAGATTTCTTTACTTATGCTTGAGTAGATGAACCAGAAGTAGGAGTTAAAGAGTTGGAGAGGGTATTTTTGGGGCTTGCTAATAGGAAACAAGAATATAACTAAAATGTTGGGGAGAGAAGAAACTATAAACTGAGGCTTCCGGATATGTGACAGTAAACATATGATGAAATACTGGACATTTGAGGAAAATTAACATTGTTCAAAAGAAGATTCATACTAAAACAAGCAAAGCTGACATCCCAGAAATCATAGTTAATAAAAAAAAAAAGAGTAAACTGAAAATTTTGGGTTAGAATTGAGGAAACATGTTGAGATGGAGCAATGAAAAACTTGTAGATGATGATTGCCAACTAAAATCCCTACATCCAAGAACTAAAGAAGATGTTAGAATCCAGAGTGCTAAGGTGACTCCAAAGCTGTTATTAGAACATTTACTAATGTAAAGGCTTATATTTAAAGTTGAGGGGATAGATCTTTTGCCTCTACTACATGAACTATTGAAATTGAGGCCTCTATATAAGGCCAGAGTTCTTCAAGATCATGCTTCAATGAAAGAGCTTTGAAAATTGAATTTAACTTATACCAGAGAACATTGTAGTTTTCTTCTCTTAACATGGGGATTTGGGACTGAAAAGTCTGCCTGGGTCTTTTTCCTGTTTTGTTTTGTTTTGTTTTTAAAGATTTTATTTATTATTTTTAGAGAGAAGGATAGGGAGAGAGGCAGAGAGGGAGAGAGACATCAATGTTTGGTTGCCTTTCACCTGCCTCCGGCCATGGATCTGGCTGGAGACCTGGCTTGCAACCTGGTTATGTGCCCTGGCTGGGAATCAAACCAGCAACCTTTGGGATTGCAGGCTGGTGCCTTATCCATTGTTTAATGTGTTTTTTAAATTAAGTCCGCCCATAAGTTTAAAAAAAGAATCTTGCATTGGGCAAGAAGGAAGGGTAACATTGGTGTAGAGATTTTCATGGAATTCTATTAAGGTAGAAAGCAGATGGAATGAGGAACACACAAACAAGGACAGAGAAAACCACAATTGAAAGTGAGAAGTTTTTCCTCAGCGGACTTCAAGGAACGCCATTGTGTTGATGACATTTTCAGAGATTTGGAGTGGTCTATGAGGTAATCATCAGAGCAATTAAAAAACTCTCTGTACCAGACTGACAAGTGACGTAAGGGGAAGTGGGAGTGTGTGTAGCGGGGGAGGGTGAAAGAATGGGGAAGGGGGCTAGTCACAGAACTAGTATAAATGACCCATGGATGTGAACAACAGGATGGGGATTGACTGTGGGAGAAGTGGGGGGTGGTTGGGGAGAGCACTGGGGGGAAATGGGACAACTGTAGTAGAACAACAATAAAAAACAAAGTACTTTGTACCAGCTGGGGTTTCCCTTTCCATATTTATACAGAATTATGGTACTCTGGGAATAGTATTTATCTCTAGGTTAGAGGTAATGGCTTTTGCTCTGCAGATAATGATTCTGGGGAAAGCTGGTAATGTGTTTTGGGGTTGGAGAGAGTAGTAAAGCAGAGCGGAAGAACTTGACCAAGACATAAGTAGAGTCAATGGTTCCACATATGGGGGAAAGGGAAAGAGAAAATGGTTCCACATATGCAGAATACATTAAATTACTTCACCACAAGAGTAGAGTCTTTCTGTTGTTGGCAGTCTTAGGGGATTCCAGCCTTCAACTGCTTTCTGATCACATGCTGTAAAATAAAACATGCCTCTTGATATATTCTGTCTACTCACATTCATCCTGAAATCAGCTCTCATTCAGGAAGATTCCTTGGAGAGGTACAGACTGATAGATCTACTGGAAAAATCAAGGTCATTTAGGTATCTAGAACACGATTCATACATTTGAAATACTAAAGATCATCAGAAAACCAGCAATACAACTAAGAGAAAAACACCCCTGGAGAACAGGAATGATGCAATCAGTAGATGGAACATAAATTACTTTTTTGAAAGCCATCATTTAGTGTTTATTGACTTAGAAAAGATATAAATGGCTTTGAAAATGTAAATGTATGCTCAAATCCACTCATTTTAAAAGAAATTCAGTTTTAAACTTGAAAATGACTTTTTTAAGAATAAACAACTTGATAAAGAGATGGTAATGGTGAGGAAACCAATATTTTCTCTTAAATGTAATTTGTATCTTGAGAAAGATATAAGAGGATAAAACAACAGAAAAAATAAGTCAGTCTCTTCTGAATAAAGCAATCTACAGAATTGTCAGAAACAAAAATCTGATTGTAAAAATTAAAAAAAATTAAAGTGACTGAGAGATGAATTAACGATTTAGAAGGAGAGTTGGGGAAACATGCCATATCAGCAATAAAAAATAGATCGAAAATATGAGGAAACGTCTAAGTCACATGGAACATGGACCCAAGTATTTTCATTTTTAGAGGAGATAGGAGGGGAGAGAATGATCAGAAAAATAGTAGACCACAATGCCTAGATGCAAGGGAGTGTTATATGAATATTTGAAAAGATGAGTAGATTGGTATGTACTATATGGTCAAGGTATATTAAAAAAGTTGTAAGAACCGTATGATACTGTGATCAGAAATATAAATAAGCTTGTTCAAATACGTACAACAAAGATGAAAGTATATGAAATATTAATATGGTTTTCTTAAAACAATGTTTTATTAGGTGCATATTTTTATTTTAAAATTGAAGCACTAAAAGTTATGTTGGAGAGGAGGAGAAGGAGGAAAGCAACATGAAGGTAGAAGTGTTTACCTTAGCCACTTCAATTTACACATTGTCTGAAGCCTAGTTTTCTTTATAACATATAATTTTACTTAGCATCATCTCTTTACCTCACTATTTCTATGCCCTCACAGAAGTGTATTTTCCTGCACTCTTCTTAACATTTTTTTTTTACTGAGAATATCAGAGCAAGAGTGGATATGCATGTGAGAATACTTTGAAGGAAGGACATCTTCTAGGTACTGCTTTATTAATAAAAGGTAATATCAACCCAACATCTGTAGAATGAGCCAGGATATAACTACCTTAAAATAATAAATAGCAAAGGGAAAAATAAATAGAAGGACATATTTAAGACCCTGAAGTATATTCTGATGGGATTATTTGGGGTTGAGAGTAGAAATTGCTTAATATCAGGATACTAACATGTAGTGTAATCACAGAGGTGTGAAGTGGTGTCTGGACTTCCTGAAAGGCACCATCCCTTTTTGTGAGGAGATGGATATGTTCCTTGATCTCAATATGCCACATCTACTATAAACTTCTGAACCTCCACAATCATTCAGGATGCATCTCTAATGGTTGAAGAAGTGTGGAGGACAACATGGAGGGAGTGCCTGAGGATCCTTGCCTGGGACAATATATGGGAAGAAAAATCTTACAGGTATTCTTATGTATTTTACTTGGTTGCATAAAATAATTCTTTTTCTGGAAGGAGTGGGGAGTAGTTAGTGGGCATGGGGGATGAGAGGGTTGGGGTAGAGTCACCTTTTTTACGTGTATTAAAATAATTAGGAGAGGAGACTGGCACTTTTTGTATTTCCTTTTCTGCTCTTGGACAACTTTTGCTTCACAATAAAGGACATTGCATTAGAATTCTTGAATCACAGACTCACTTCTATGGTCATAAGATTCACAAGGAACATTTTGGTAGTACCTAGCATAATCACATAATAGTATTAGCTAATATTATTAGCAGCAACTTTTAGACACCAGTGGAAAATGTTTAGATCTGTGAACTGTATTGAATTTTCATTACTTTGAATATATGTTTAAACATCTTATTTGTAATTAAGTTGGTGATGATCTCTTTGGTTATGTTACTTGGTTATTTAATCATTTGACACTGACTTTTCAGGCATGAAAATGTTTAATACTGCTAGCAGTTCAATTGTCAATTAACTGGAGCTGTTTAAGTCTTAAAGTCTTGATTTTTCTTTAGAGTAGCAGAGGCATGCCAAGAGCTCAGTGAATGGCTTCCAGGATAGCTCTAGTCGCAGTGCATCTTAAAAATATTACACAAAGGTTTTTTCTTCAAACCATATGTCAGGAAATTACATAGAGGTTTTCTAGATAGACACTTAGCAAAGTTTTAGAAATGGTTTCTTCAGTTGTGTTCCTAAAAATATATAATCCTTTTTGGTTTTTAAAATGCTAATATAACAAGTATGCAAGAGCAAGAGGGGAAGTTGTGTTTGAAAACTTAGGGCACTTGGAACATATAACTGTAACAACTCAAGAGGACATAAACAAAGATACATCAATAAAATTGGCCAAATGAGAGCCTATCTGGTAAAGCTTTATTTTTGCTGTTGTTTTAGTGAAAATAAGAAATGTTACTAATTTTTTCTTTTTTCTTTTTTTCCCTTTTCCTTCAGCTTGTGCAAAGAAAAGAGCTCTTTTATTCCATCTTGTCATTTTTATTCAAGACTCATTGAAGATATTTCTTCCAGAAGAGTCTTTCTTGAAGAAGGAAAAGGAAATACTGTTGAGACAAGAAGGCAAACAGACCAAAAGGGTGATAGATTAATGTATTTTTGTTGTGTAACAGCAATGGCAATTCATAGGGTGAACATGGAGAAACTGAGAAGGAAGAAAATTAAGAAATGACTGAATTTTGTGGGTCCTGATGGAAAAATGTTGACTGTCTAGTAATGATGAAAGACAGTTGATGCTTTAGGCTGTCCCAGGATCTCTGTGCAGTGTGGATTTATCATAAACTCTTTTCACTTCCAGAACCACTCCCTTATCCTCTGTGAGTGATGGTACTCTTCCTTATATTTCAGCAGTGCTCCCAAGTATAAATGAAAATATATAGTGTCTGCCAAAACCTAAGAATTACATTTTGTTTATTGATTATTAGAATTTGCAAGGCACTCCTCTTATTTTTAAAATTCTGTAGAGCTCAGAACCAACCATGGTAGGAATTTTTTTTTTGTCAATAAATATTATATTTTCAAGATGAAGTGTAATCATATTTTGGCCAGTGTTCTTTAATTTGATACCTATAGAAATCTTGATAAAACTGAAATTTTATTTTTTACTTAAATAATTATGGTATTTATGGTGTGTAATCATGATTTCCTATTTCTGTTCAGATTTTAACATCTTATTTTATTGTATATGATGAAATAAAATAAACTATTAAGTATATTGTAATATAGATACACATTAGTTTTCTACTAAGTAACAAATCTCAATTATTGGAAATTAAGTGTTCATGGATTTGGCTTAATGTATGTGTTTTAAATTTAAATTTTATTTGTTTATAAGTTTAAAAAATTATATAATCATATTCTTTTAGGCAGCTTCACTTTGGAAGACAAGAGGACTTTGTTACTAAGCTTATAAATTGGTTTTTTAGTTCTCCAGACTTATAATATGAACTCTGAACTTTGTTCCTAATTCTTCAGTCTTTACTTATTTTAAGGACTTCTAGCACAGGTTGTGATCCATTTTGAACATAATATCTCAGATGTCAAGAATGTATTTTCCTGAGCCTTTCTCCAAAGAGGATTTCTTGCTTGAAAGTTCTTCTCATACATTGGGTTCTCTTCTGAGTGCCCGCTTATTATTCAGTAATTATATGTATACATGTAAGTGTGTGATTTTGTTTTAATGTGGCATAGTCAGTTATTCCTGCATTGAAGGTAGTGACAAAAAGCTAGAAATAACTTTAGTGTACATCAAGAGGGAGAATGGTTGCAGTGCAGGAATATTGTGAAGCTCTTAAAAATGGGTTCTGTGTGTTCATTTTTTTAAGGAATGTCTATGATGTTTTAGTAAGTGGGGGGAAACTAGTTATAACTTACAGAGTATCATATTTTTAAAAACTTGTGTTTATAAAACTGTTGCATATATTTGAAATGAAGAAAGGTATAATTATTGATATATGGGATGGAAGATGAAGGAATAGGGACTATCGTTATTTCATTTTTATAATTTTATATATCACATTGGTTTCAGTGAAAGTGTTATTTTAATAATTTTTGAGGAAGAATTTAAGAATTGTAGAAAAAGTACTTAAATGCAATTTTACTGTATCTTATAACTTTATAGAATAAGTTAATAGAGAAAAGTAAAAATACTTATTGTGGTTAGTGATATACAAAGTTTGCTATTAGTGTGAAATAAAATAAGGGGATACAGCTTCATTTATTCATGAGAACTCCAAAATAGAAGAAGCCATTTTTACCTGTGGGAGACAATGAGTCAGGTTTGGTATGCACATTTGAAATGTGGCAAAAATTTTTATTACAGGGACTAGTTTCGGTTAAACTTGCTTTCTTTCCTCAGTGCTTTTGCTTTGACATACTAAATTGCCCAACAAAATTTAATTGATTTTATGGTGTCTCTTCTCTATCCTTCCTTTTGGAGGAGCAAAGAAAGGGGGAACAGTCAGCAGTATGAAGAAAAATAGATGAATGGTATTTGAATACTGTTCTGGAGAACACATTGACTAGAAACAGGCATTGTGAATTTGTTCTGATCAAAAATTCTCTGGACCTCTGTTTACTCAGCTGTGAGATACGGAGTTTGGACTCAAAAATACAAAGAGCTGTCCTGGAAATAGGATCACATAAAGAATCCTTGTAAAATAGAGATTTGAATAGCTTCACCTTTTTGGGGGGATGAATTAAATAGAGTCAAACCCTGATTCTTGAATGTTCCCCCTCAACAGTTAGGTTCTTGACCAAGTTATACATGGAAAAAATACTTCAGTTGTCAAACAAAGCTTTGATTCTTGATCCGACAGTCTTTTCATGATACCTGTATGATGAGTAATGTGCCTCTCAGGAACAAGGGAGAGAATGTGTGAGTGTATATCAGTTTACCACTAAACCTGCATTAACACTTCAGGAAATTGTGCTGTAAATATTTTTGTGGGTTTTTTCTTTTTTTCTTCTTTTGCTTTTGTTGCTGCTTATTGTTATCAAATGCATACAGTAAGTCCTAAGGTTAATGATAGCAGCAATGTGAAGAGGAAAAATGTGAAAACAATAGAGCTTTAAAAAAGAAATAATTGCAAAGTATTGTAGTCATTCACGTGTCTGGCTACTGAGTATGGCATGGCAAAATTGATGATTAGCACAATTTCATAACATAAAAAGACCATCATGAGTGCTAATGTTGTTAAGGGTTATAAAAGCGCTCACAAAACAGCGAGCACAGGCAGCTGAAGAGGAAGAAAAATTGTTGATTTGGATAAACGAAAAGCAGTTTGCCAGTCATAACATTTTAGAAGCAATGATATGTGAAAAAGTGAAGATGCTGTATGCTAACCTGAAAGATACCCCTGTAAGGAGTACTGAAAGTGATTCGTTTAAGGCCAATAGGGGGTGGTTCAGTAAATTTAGGAAAAGAAGTGGCATTCATAGTGTAGTGAGGCATGGAGAGTCTGCCAGTTTTAACAAAGTAGTTGTTGGTAATTTTGTGACAGAATTTCAAGAATAATACAGGCAGAGGGATTTGTTTCCCAACAAATGTTCAGTTGTGAGACAGGCCTCTTCTGGAAGAAAATGCCAAAGAGGACCCACATAACTCAGGAAGAGAAGTCATTGCCAGGATACAAGCTAGTGAAAGACAGGCTGACCTTATTGGCATGGAAATATGAGTGGCAAATTTAAATCGGAAACCTCTGTTCCTCTCTCATTCTGAAAATCTGTGAGTTTTTAAGAAAAAATGTCATAAAAAACAAATTGAGTGTGATGTGTTAGGCTAATAACAAAGTTTGGGTGACAAAGCAGTTTTTTAGTAGATTCATGAAATGTTTGCTTCAAGTGTGAAGAAACACCTCTGGGAAAAACAGTTGCCATTCAGGCACTTTTTGTAATGGACCATGCTCCTGCCCGCCCTCTGGGCTTGGAGGCCCAGCTGGTAGAGGTGTATAGCTTCATCACTGTCCAGTTCTTGCCACCTAAAAACTGGTCTCATCCAGTCCATGAAATAGCAGGTCATTTCTAATTTAAAGAAACTGCACAGTGACAGTGTTTCAGAGGTGTTTTGAGGTGACATCTGAAAATAATTTGATGCTCAGAAAGTTCTGGAAAGAACATTTGAATATCCTCACTTGCTTGAGGCTCATAGACAAAGCATGGGTTGGGGCGGGGGGGAGCAGGTTCTTCCAGGAACCACAATCCTTTTAACAAGAAATTATGGCCTGTGTCTGTTGCTGAAATAGACTTTGAGGGCTTTGCCGATGAACATGTGTCCGTTGTGAAGGATGTTGTATCTCTGGGCAAGTCCATGTTTAACAGAGTGGGGTCCCCAAAGTCCCCATAGCCCATGGTTTTGGGGATGGGGGAAGGAGATACAACAGTTTTTAAAGGTACTTTGCATATCTGTGGCAGGCTGGTAGCTAGATAATAGCTGTATAACTGGGGGTGGAAAGAGGAGGAAGAAGGCCCTAAAAGTGTGGATAATATGGTTTAAGATACTTTGTATATCAATGACAAGGTGATAACCCCAGCCTTTCCTGAAGGGAAACTGTGCTAGGTACCTCTTAAGATACTTTTCATAATGAAATATGGTGCTTCAGGTCAGCATTTAAAATTAGGGCAGCCAGCCTTGAGAAACGGGGAGCCTTAAGGAACGGGGCCATGTAGTTTGAAGGATGTAAAGGAAGGGCCATGCAGTTTTAAAGGAGGAAGAAGGGCACCCATCCATCATGAGAGGAAGCATGATGGAAGGAGCATGTTGGAGGAGCATGATGGGTCAGCATTTTATAACAGCTATGTGAGAAGAAGCAGCTATGCAATTTACAATCAGGATTTGGCCATAGGACCTGTGCTGGTAAGAACAGGCATGGTTTGGTCGTGCCCACTTCAGTTGACTGCAGCCACGAAGGACTTTGCCTTGCAGACTCGGACTCTTTATTTGGACTCCTGAAACTTGGGAGACATGGAGAGGACACTCTTAGAAATTGTCCTTTTCCTGTACTTCACCATGATCCAGTGCAGCATGGCACATTCTTTTCTGAACTATTATACAAAGGCTGAGGACAGTGTACCTGAGACCCTGGAAGGAGAGAGTTCATAGATAAGTGGAGAACTGTTTGGCTTGGTTTTGGCTTATAGCCTTTTGGGGGGCAAGGGAATGCTGGGTTTCATGGGACAATAGGGCTCTAAGTACCCCCACTGCCAGGTATTGTAAATAAAGACCTGTTTTTTCTTTTTTTTTTCCTAAAGAAAATAAAAATTTTTAATTACAGTTGACATATGATATTATATTAGTTTCAGGTATACAACCCCATGACTAGAAATTTATATAACTTATGAAGTGATTACCCCAATAAATCTAGTACCCACCTGACATCATATATAGTTGTGACAGTATTATTGACTATATTCCCTATGCTGTGCTTTACATGTGGGCCATTTAAGAGGAAAGCCTGGAACTGTAGGATCCCTCTTTGTCACTTAGCCATAATCCTGACTGGTTGTCACAGCCAGAAGTTATGGGGACTTCTCTTCCTGGCACTGAAGCCTTGGTCTGGGGACCCTGGTTTGGGGCTGGGACTCTTCACTCTTCAGAGGGAACCTCTAGAGTCAAGATACCCCTTTGATTAAACTGCCACATCTGGGTGTGGGACCAGCTGGTTCTGCTCGCTGCCCCTCCTACCAGTCTCCATGTGGCTTCATATCGCCTTCATTACAGGACTTACGTTCAGCTAGATATTAGACAGTTCTGAATGATGGTTGTTCTATAGTTTAGTTGTAATTTTGATGTGTGTATTTTCTCAACACTGATTTTTGGGTCATATACCAGAGCACCACATGAACAAGCCCCACCCACTTTGCTTGGTACCACAGGGGCTACGAGGTGGATGATGATATGGAGGAGTAGCTGGAGGACCACTACACAAAGGTGACTATCAAGGAACTCCAAGACCTTCAGAGGGAGTGCAACAGACAGTAGCTGCAAAGCTCTCTCAGGAGGAGGGAAAGGAGGATATTCCTACTTAACTAATTAAGGAAGTGCTTGGGAAATGGGGAGAAACCACAAAATTTTATTGACAAATACCACCCTGTCAAAGAATTAGCACACCAGTGATACTTACTCAATGGCAATGCAGTGTTTCACTTCAGGCAAGTGTTAAAATGTGGGCAAAAACAAACATCATTGGATAGGTTGTTAGTGACACACCACCGCCCAGTGAGCCTGAAGCAAGTTCTAGTGGAGCAAAGAGACAAAAGAGAGAAACAACTCCAGAAGACTAGCTACCTGACTTTTTTATGGAAGAGGACTCCAAAACAATAACATCCCTCCATCTTTTTATCCCTCTACTCCATATTCAGTCAATAGCTGTCAACATTAAAGGTAAGTTCTAGCGTGCACATAAATTTTCATTTTTTTACTGTAAATTTTATTTGCTTTTTGTTAAATTTCCATTTACATTTTATATCTTTTTAAAAAATGTTTATAGCTTAAATAGTACATTGGAATTGTACTATTGTATACAAGAACAGTTAAAATAGGGAGTCATTTGGGGGTCTGGAGTGGATTAATATGATTTACATTATTTCTAATGATTCAGTTTTCAAACAAATGCTTCTTGAACAGCCTTCTGGAACAAATGAGTTTGAGAAACAAGTTTTCATTGTATAATGATACATGTGGATGTGAAGCTGGGTATTACTTTGGACTACCAAAATTTTAGAATATTTTTTTAAAACCTGGTTACTGCTGTATAAGGAAAAGTATTGCAGTAGCAAATATGGCTCTCTTAGGCTTGTACAATTAGCATCATGAGTTCATAGTGTGTGTGTGTTAAAATATAGTAATATAAAATATAGCAAAGTGACAGGTACTAGATAAGTGTCAGGATAGTCATCTATTATAATATTGAAGGAAACAGCCTTATATTTGTTTTTTATTGTGTTCATGGAATTGTGTGCTTAATTTTAAAAAATTAACACAGTTTACTCGAGGGAGAAGCGTTATATTTGTGGGATAGAAAGATATTAAACTTCTTATGTCAAGTCATTGAACCCAGAATTCATAGGCAGAGGCTGTACTTGCTTTTTGTTTTGTCTTTACCAACTTTTTTCTCACCTTGAGTACTTATAAATTCCTCTGGTTGTCTTATTGCTTGGTTATAAACAAATACATTGTGTGACCATATTTTTCTTCTTTCAACTAGATTATCAGAGAATGGTGAAACCCCATATTTTCTAAATTTCAAACAGTTTCATCCAGTGTTAATAACCAAGTTTATAGTATATGTGTACAGCATGAACTGTATAAACTGATTTATGTGTTGTGGCTCTGTATTTGGCATCTATGTATTTCCAAAGACTTGTCTGTTTATTTGGCTTTTATTATAATTAATAGGATTATTGTAGAGATTAGAAGAGACTATGGGCCCTGGCTAGTGTGGCTCAGTGGATTGGCACTGGCCTGCAAACCCAAAGGCTGCTTGTTCGATTCCCCGTTAGGGTACATAATCAGGTTGCAAGCAAGGTCTCCAGGCAGGTCCTTAGCTGGAGGCAGGTGAAAGTCAACCATACACTGATGTTTCTCTCCCTTTCTTCTTCCCTCTCTGCCCTTCTCTCTAAAAATAATGAATTAAAAAAAAAAAAAAAAAAAAGAGAGAGAGAGAGAGACTATGGATAGAAACACTTTTGAAAATGAGCAAGATTATACAAATTATTTATTAGTGGTTAAAAAAGATTAGAGGGCCTATAAGTATGTTCTTAAGGGCTAAAAATATTTTGCAAATCATTTATTTATGCTGGGTGCAGTTTTATGAATAGCACGATTTCTGTTTTACTGGGAGAAAATTGCGATGGTTTTACTAGCTGATTAATTCACTCACTGTTAGTCTTACCCAGTGAGGTATGGAAATATGTTAAGATGTAAATTTTTAAAATGTGCTACCTTTCTAATTCAATCAGTAGACTTTCACAGATAGTTAAAACTTTTGTTATCTAAAGTGATTCTGAAAATATCCAACGTTATTTCAAAGTTGAGTCTTCAGTGTATGACCATAAGGTATTAAGGTTTATTACACTTTTAGTTCTAATTCAAATTGGCCAGAACAAAACTTTCTATCTTTGTTTCAAGCCTATCTTTACCCATATTTTGGAGTAGTCTTGAATTGTCGTTTACCCTGTAACACCTACTTCCAGCAGATCCTAAATTATTAAAGTTTCTTTTTTTAAATGCCCTTTTTTAATACCTCTATTTCTGTCACCCCCTCCCCCCACATCCCCACTACCTCAGGTCAGGCTCTAAACATTTTTAATTTGAATTACATTGGCTCTCTCATAACTCATATACCTGTCTTTAAAGTTTTGCTGCATCCCATCCATATCTTTCAAAGCAAACTTGCGAAAGGAAAATCTGATCAAATTACTCTTTTGGAGTCCTACCCTTTAAAAGTCCTTTGATAAAGGTCTAACTTCATATAGAGGGTCTCTTTATGACCTGGTAAGATCTTTGGAAGCACCATACTGCAGTTCAGATCACTGCTCCACTCTTATCACTGTGACCTCTATTAAGTTTACAGTTCCTTAGGTTCCTCAGTTTATGAAAGGAAGTTGATCATAATCCCCTCCTTTGTAGGATCATTGTGAGGATTTTACTTATGTGAAAGTGTTTACTTAGTATTTTGGTTGGCATATGGTGTTACTTGCTGTTGTAATTACTTCTCCAGCCTTATTGCTGCTCTGCATTGTCTTTCCTCTGTGTGTAGGATTATCCAAAGTACTTCTTTAAAAAAATAATTTAAAAGAATTTTAAAGGTCTAATTTTCTTTTTCAGGTGTTGCTGGTTAAAATTATACTGGTTTCAGCCCTGGCTGGTGGCACAGTGGATAAGGTGCTGGCCTGCAAACCCAAAGGTCGCCGGTTTGATTCCCAGACAGGGCATATAACTAGGTTGCAGGCCAGGTCTCCAGCCAGGTCCACAGCTGGAGGCAGCTGAAAGGCAGTTATATATTGATGTCTCTCTCCCTCTCTGCCTTTCCCTTTCTCTAAAAATAATAAAATCTCAAAAAAATTTATACAGGTTTCAGGCACACAATTCTATATCATCTGTACATTGTATTGTGTGTATACCACCTCAAGTCAAGTTTCTGTCCATCACCATTTATCCCATCCATCCCTCCATCTCCTCTTCCATCTGCCCCCATCCCATCCCCCATTCCCTGACATTGTTGTCAGTGCCCATGAGTTCTTTTCTTTTTCTTTTAAAAAAAAAAAATCTTTCTACCCTTGACCCAGCCAGCCCTGGTTCTGACAACTGTCATCCTACTCTCTAGGATTCTGTCTTTATTTTTCTTCTTCATTTTGTTCAATAAATTCCACATATATGAAATCATATGGTATTTGTCTTTCTCTAACTGGCTTATTTCACCCTAAGTTCTTGTACTTTATTATCATTGGCTATTTACTTTTCTGTCTCTACCACTACAGGGGAGATGAGCTGCTTAATTTTTATTATAGTCCTGTGCTTTGTATTACACATAGTATTTCACATGTCCTCATTCAATATTGGCAGAGAGAATTAATCCTGGTAAACCCTGAGAGATTGAATAAGTACTGAAAAATTATTCTTTACCTTGGGTTCCCAAAGAACTTTTGTAAGCAGTGTTGTTTTTATTGACTGTTGTCTGTATTGCATCTAGCATGGTGCTTGTCAATTAGTAAAGTGCTCAATAAATGTTTAATTAATTGACAAATTTGAAATCAAAATTGGAATCTCACTATGGATGGCACAGTGGGTATGAGCTATAGTTGTTTTGGTGGAAGATGCCATCAGTTTTCTATACTCATATCTCCTGAGCCTGGCATCTCTTTTTTAAGCATTTATATGAAAGCTTTTTGTTTTGTTTTGGTTGTTTCTGGGTATCTTTCCTCAAGAAACTTTCATTTTGGTTCAATCTCCTTAGCCAGTGCAGAGATGGTTTGGGATACTTTTGTTGGTGAAGTTACTTGAGCCATTGATCAGCTGAGGAGATTTCTGAAAAAGAAAAAGTGAATCACTAAAAAATAAAAAGAAGCTCTTCCTTTCCATGTATGAAAGACATACATTATTTTTCAATAGCTATATAAAATTGGAATTAGTTGATTTGCCTAACTGTAAATTACATATCACATTTAATTGTTGATTTTCTGTCTAAGCTGGTATTAGATACATTTTAGATTGAATTAGTCTCAGGGATTTGATTATTGAGAAACTTGGAAAAGTTATTAACCACTGGTTGTAGACATTTTATTTATTTTTAAAAAGATTTTATTTATTTAGAGAGAGGGGAAGGGATGGAGAAAGAGAGGAAGAGAAACCTCACTGTGTGGTTACCACTCATGCACTCCCAACTGGGGACCTGGTCCGCAACCTAGGCATGTGCCCTGACTGGGAATTGAACAGGTCGGAGCTCAACCACTGACCCACACAGCCAGAGCTGTAGATATTTTAGATGTTTTTCCTGTTGGTATTAATTTTTAGTAACATGAATTAATTCAGATTCATTTTGCCCCTCATTTAATAAAATAAGCAAGTTGAATTTATATATATATATATATATATATATATATATATATATATATATATCAAAATAGCTGTTAAAAATAAGGAGGAGCCATTTCATAAACCTTAAGGCAAAACCTTTCAGGCACAGTTTGCCTTGAAATCAAGATAAAGGATTTAGTAAAACTATCATCTACAAATATGTTTTTTTCAAGAGCAGCCAAGTGAGCTCTTAAAGGCTGTTCATCCTTTTCATCATTTTGCAAGTAGAGTGTTCACAACTCTTCTTTTTATCTGGAAGAATTAAATCTTTCAGTGGTACTCTTAATACTTTCTCACTCATAGCGATAACTTGGATTTTAAATTACTACTTGGTCATTGTGCAGATCTTGTGAAAGTTGACTGCTGGCAAAGGTTCTAACCACTTTACTCCTACTTTCACCCCCATAATCACATACATAATCAGGCATTCAAAATTATCATCTAAAGTAGCAAGTTCCTCCCACCATGAAACTTGTATAAAGTTATCTGGATTAATGATTCCTTTTTATGATGAATTATCATTTTTCCAGAAATAGCTCAAGGTGACTCTTCCATTTGGTAGTGCTTTTTAGTTGAATCAATAATGTGTCTTCAAATAAAATTGCCAGAGTCACCAATAAATTATTTCTTGAAATAGGATCTCTAAGTTTAGCTTTCATTTGTTTACTTATGTTTATTTTTATTATTACAGTAAAGATGTTTATCGTCTGTATGCAGAAACTGACCACAGAGTACAAAGTACTTTATCAAGATTATTGGCCTTCATTTATAGTTTAACTCAATGTTTTTAAAACCCTCCTAGCTTTGCTTCAGGTACTTGGAATACAAAGTTGAATGAGATAAAAATTCTGATGCCTTAAGATTCTTTACATTACAAAACAAAATGTAGTCTTTTATGTGATTAAAGGAGCAAAGATGATGGAGTATGGTTGGGAGGACCTTAAAGAAGAGATAGTAACAAAGCTAAGAGCTAAAAGAGAATCCTTGTAGGACTAGGTGGAGCAACAACAGGAATTAGAAAAAAAGATGCAAGATTTAAAAGACCTACTGAATTCTAGAATCCTCTTAGCATTTCTTTTTTTCTTTTTCTTTTTAAATGTTATTATTTTTAGAGGGGAATGGAGAGAGGGAGAGAGGCATCAATGTGTGGTTGCCTTTCACCTGCCTCCAGCTACAGATCTGGCTGGAGATATGGCTTGAAATCTAGTTATGTCCCCTGACTAGGAATTGAACCAGCCACCTTTGGGTTTGCAGGCCGGCACCTTACCTACTGTGCCACTAGCCAGGGTCCCTCTTAGCATTTCTAAATGAAGAGAGCTCTCTGTGGGAGAGTGGCAGGTGAGGCGGTGGAAGAGGGAGTCAAGGATCATTTAATGAATATTCTCACTGACCAATGCCAGTTTATGATATAAACTAATGCTCATGAATTCCCCACTAAAATACAGACTCTGATTCAGTAAGTTAGGTTTAGGACCCTATGCTCAGTAGGTGCTTGATCCTGTTGGTTTCCTAACCACACTTTGAACAATAAGGTTATAGACTATTTCGAAGAGTTTTGACTTTATTTTGTGGAGCTTGAAGAAGTGATATGACCAAACTAAGAAAATTTTGCTTACATAGGGGTAGAAGAGGAGACATGTTGATTATTAGGCTTGGTGAGGATAAAGAATAGTGTGATACTGGAGAGAAGGAGGAAGAGATATGCAGAAAGTAGAATAAAAAGTGCATGGTTATTTGGCTGTGAAAGAGATGCGTTGAGGGAGAGGTAATTTGGTATGTTCCTAGGCTTGGAAATTGGCTAACTGGCAGGTGATGTGCACTGAGTTAGGGTAGAGAAGCTGGTTGATGACCTTGTGCTCAGGGAGCAATAAAAACAAATGTCTCCTGGGAAATTCCAAATGATTTAATCTGGAAAGTATGTATGGAGATTGGGGACTTGTTTGCTTACCTTATTTAAACATTTATTGAAAGCCTGTTATTTGCCAAGTTCTCAGCTAATAGTCATTAGCATTACTAGAAGGGGTGAAATGGGACCGTCTCCCTCAAAGAATCTGACTATTGAGTGGCAGAGAGAGAACCAAGTGAGTAATTGCATAGTGTGATCCACACAATAATGAAGCAAAACAAGCTGGGAATTCCTTCATAATATTGTAGAAACATTTATAGAGTAGGTGACAATTCAGCAAGATGTAGAAGGTTGAAAAGGAATTCCACAAGCAGGTGGATAGGAGAGAGAGTGAGGTGGGATGGATATCCCAAACACTCAGAATGGGACGATACTTTTTGAGTGCAGCTGTAACAGCTAAAAGTGGAAGGCAGGATGGTGGAAGAGGAGGCTTTAGAGAAGAGCAGGGGTCTAATCATAAGAAGTCTTGACTATGGTAGTCCTTTCACCTGTAGATAATGAGGGAAGGACCCTTTAAGTGGTTGGTTTTGTACTTTGCATTTTAGAGGGAACATTCTAGTATCATTGTGAAGGATGAATTGGAGAGAGGTCAGATGTGGGATTTGAATTCCAAATTTTAAGTCCAAAAAATTAAATTCCAAACTGAAATTCATTATAGGGTCAGGCTGGTAAGATGAATGTGGGAAGTGGCAGCAAGGGCAGGCTCTGTGGTGAAAGGAAAGCCAGCATGTGTTCTCTTTTCCCCACCAAGGAAGTCACATCCAAAAATTTAAATACTGAATAAAATAGCCTTAAAATTATAATTTCTGGGTAAAGCCAAAAAGGTTGCAGGGATGACAAATAAAATAGAATTTAGGAAATATAATTTCTGTCTTCAGAGACTGGATGGTGGCATTACTCAGGCAAGGAGATGTAGAAAGAATCACACTTTTAGTGAGAAGTGAGGAGTTAGACTTGGGCATGTTGGATTTGAGATGCTTATGTAATATCCAGGTAGAGCTAGCTAGTGCACAGTTGTCAGAACTTGACCAGAGAGTGAAATTTGGAAAGCCCTCTAAATAGTAGAGGGAAGATTCTCTAAGGAAAAATTAATGGGAAGGACTGTGGATGGAAACCCAGGTTCTAAAGTTTAACAATGGTCAGTGAGAGGCCCAACAGAGGGCTTGCTGTTCAGGGTAGAAGTCTTGCGATTTGACTCAGCCAGAGACAAGAATCAGTGTTTCCAAAAAGCAGTTTGTCCAGTTGTGCCACAGAGAAGTGCAGAAACAGATTTCAAAGATTCATTTCAGTTTGTCACAGAGTAGCCACTGTCAAATTTGTCCAGAACAAGTTCTTTATTGTTGTTCTATTACAGTTGTTCCAATATTTCACTGTTGCTCTCCACTGCCCACCTCCCCAGTGCTCCCACAGTCAAATCTCACTTTGCTGTCCATGTTCATGGGTCATTTATACATGTTCCTTGACTAGACCCTTCCCCTCTTCTCTTCTTCCCTCCTCCTGCCCCTTTCGTCGCTGTCAGTCTCTTCCTTATTTCCGTGCCTCTGGTTCTATTTTGCTTGTTCGTTAGGTTCTTGTTGTTGGTGAGATCATATGGTATTTGTCTTTTGCCACCTAGTTATTTTACTTAGCATAGTACTCTCCAGATACATCCATGGGAATTTCTTCTTTCTTTCTGCTGTATAGTATTCCATTGTGTAAGTGTACCACAGTTTTTTGATCCATTCATTTACTGATGCTCTTAGGCTCTTTCCAGTATTTATAGCTATTTTAAATAATGCTGCATAAGGATGCATAGGTTCTTTTGACTTGGTGTTTCAGAATTCTTCAGGATAAAGTAGGAGGGAATCACAATACCTAATATCAAACTATACTACCTGGCTACTGGTACTGGTATAAGAACAGACACACAGATCAATGGAACGGAATAGAGAGCCCAGAAATAAACCCATGTTTCTGTGGTCATTATTTGACACAGGATGCAGAAACATGAAATGGAATAACAAATAGTCCCTTTAATAAATGGTATTATGAGGCCTGGACAGGTACACACACACACACACACACACACACACACCCCTAGACTACCAACCTATGACATACTCCAGAAGAAACTTAAGATGGATAAAAGACTTAAATATAGGTCACGACACCATAAAAGTCTTAAGAGGAAAACATAGTAAAATTTCAGATATTCCACCCAGCAATATTTTCATCGGTATATTTCCTAAGGCAAGGGAAATAAAAGCACAAAGAAAGGGGACTGCATCAAACTAAAAAGTTTCTGTTAGGCTAAAGAAAACAGCAAAATGAAAAGGGAACCAACTGTATGAGAAAACATACTGCCAATGATACCTCAGACAAAGGTTTGCCCAGAGCAAATTCATTGGAGCCAGAACCTAAAAAAGTAAATTACAGAATTACTGGAAGGTAAGAAGGCCTAGACAGTTATTTTCCTTCAGAAGAATTCTTGCTCTGCTTTTGCTATTATTTAAAAAGCATTTTTCAAAGCTTAAGTTCATGACTGAATGCCCTAATTATAGGCTATGTTCTATGGAATAAATTAATTTTATTAATATAAATATGCAAACACCTTAAGAATGTAAAGGTAGGTGTGATTATTTTTAAACGGAAAAGTTGCTATAACAATGTTATTTATAAAATTAGTCTTTATATTTACAGGCTTATTTGTCCTCATTAATGTTAATCTTTGTGAAATTCCAAGGAAATTTTTTCTACATATTTCAGGGTAAAAAACCTGTGCATTTATTTATTTATTTTGCCTTACACGTGCCTTTAAGCATTCTAAAAAATTTTTGGCCACTGGAAGACATTTCCTTTTTAGTATTTAAAAATGTGTTTAAACATTGAAGTACTTTTATTTTTACCCTAGATCTTTTTTTTTTTCCTAGCTACTTGTTATTCATAGTCTTTGCAATGCTGCCCTCTAGCGATAGCTTCCCCAAATGCATTGATTAACTTAAAAGTCGGTCCAATTTTTTTTGGCTCCTTGGATCCTTTGCCTACAGCATGTTTTGTTTGGTATCTTTTTATTGCATCTCATTTGAGGGCTTTGTGTGTATTTTATAACCATTTAGACTTCTTATTTTCCTTGAATTGTATTAAGGAAATATCAGGAACTTTGGGGCCATAAATTTGGATGTGAATTCTTGCCATTTATCAGACTGTGCTTAGGGCAAGTTATATGTCCAGAGTTGTCCTGAGGCGTGAATGAAAATGTTTTTTTAGGCACCTGACACAGAAAAGGCGTTTGGCATGTGCCAGCTCATTCTTCCAACCCCTTTCCCCCTATCCTTATTGACTAAGCTGGGGTCAGTTCTCCCCCACCCCCAAGTTCTCTTGTTATAAAGCATCTCACTATATTGTAATTGTCTGTTTATGCACCCTTGTTATATAACCTGTAGAGGCCAGGGGTCATGTTTGGCTTGTGTAAGTTTGTATTTAGTGTTTAGTACACACTCCAGTACATACCACATCCTCATTAGATATTTTCTGAATGAATTAATAATTGAAAAAATGATACTACTTCATAATAGGAAACCTGGAGGGTGTTACAGAAATTCTTTTGGTGTTATACTGATTGCAAGTGAATAGTACACGATATAATTAGATTTTAATTCTGGCCTGTCCAAGAGGCATTTATTTGATATTTTTTTCCAATTCTTTCTGTAGTTTTGGTCTTTTCAGGTTTTTGATATAATTTATTATTTTCTTAAAAGTTGTTGATTTCATCTAGTTTAGAAAATTTACCGGCAAAGTGTGCATAATGTTTTCTTACAACATTTGATTTCTTCCCTATCTGATAAAGTTATTACCAGTTTTTTTCTCTTTTAAAATCTTTAATTGGAAGTGTGTGCAGTTTATTGGTATTTTTGAAGCACAGGGGTTATTTTGAGTTCTGTTTTTCTACTCCAAAAGATACATAACTGTATTTCCTTGTCTAAGTTTTTGTAATGACTTAATGCTCTCATTTATATTTTTGTGAGAGCTCTTATAACTCTTAACTTTGCTTTTAATTATATCTTTGACTAAGTGGTTTGATATAGGAGGTCTGTCCAGAGTGTATTCAGCCATGTAATATGAAAAATGGAGATGTTTATTGAAGAAGATACAAGAAAAAAGAAACATTGTACATAGGACAATGATGCTTCAGACCCTTTCAAAGCAGGCACCTTGGGACCTCACACACATCTCCTGATCGCCATCAGCGGCCTTGTTGTATTTTCCTGAATCTCATCAATGGTCTAAAAACTCTTCTCTTTCAAGGGTGATTTTAGTTTTGGGAAAAACCAGAAGTAGCAGGGCCCCAAATCTGGGCTGCAGCGGGGCTTAGTCACCTGGGTCATTTGATGTTTCACCAAAAACCTTTGCATTTGATATGATGCATGAGCAGGCACATTGTGGTAAAGAAGCTGCCAATCACCATTTGCCCATAGGTGCAGCATCTGAATCATCTGAATAGTTTCTGTGGAGGAATATTCAAGCTTAATGCAAAATTTGATGCAGATTAGTTACTCTATTCGCTCAGTTATTATGAATGTGACAGAGTACACATGCTTATTCAAGGGTGCCTACCACCCCTACTGACTAATGAAGTTGTCATTGTCCGTACATCACATTCCAGTCCATGCTTCTTGGCTGCCAGGTTACATCTATTTTGCATAAACTGTTCTTACATTAACAATGTCTGGACTTTTCCAGACAGGCTTTGTATACCAGTTTTGTCATTTTCTAAGTGTTCAATAAATGCAACTTTGATTTCCTAAGAGTTATTTAGGTGGATATTTTAAAATTATGAAATGTGTGCATTTAAACTGTTTCTAGTTCTATTATAGTGTGATTAGATAATAGGCACTTGCATTTTCTGTCTTTTGAGATTTTGTTCTTGTGACATCTATGAGATGAATATTTAAAAAGTTCTGTAGGCCCTGAGAAGTTGAGTTCTCCAAAGGGTTTATAGTTCTCTATGTTTATTTATTGGCTTTATTTTAAATATTCAAATGCCCTTTATAATTTGATTCAGTTGTCATATACTTAAGAAAATTATTAAAATTTTGAATTATTGTTTCCAACATGTTTCATTGCTGTTATTTGATGTTTAAAAGTTTGTGAATTTACTCACAAACTTTTAATAGTGAATTTACTCTTCATAGTGAATTTACTCTTCATCAATTAAAAATAATTTAAATAAAATGTTGCTACTATTTGGTTATCCAAAAAGGAAAAAAAAAAAAAATAAACTTAAACTGTGCTTCCTACCATTCACATTTTATTTAAGATCTAAGTGTAAAGTAAAATAAGCCACTTAAACCCAGGTTATTGGCTCAGTGGATAGGTTGCTGGCCTGTGAACCCAAAAGTCACTGGTTTGATTCTCAGCCAGGGCACATAAGCAGGTTTCAAGCCCAGTCTCCAGCCAGGTCCATAGCTGGAGGCAGGTGAAAAGCAATCATACATTGGAGTTTCTCTCTGTCTCTGCCTCTCTCCCTTCCCTTCTTCTCTGGAAATAATAAATACATTTTAAAAAGCCAGTAAAGGACAATCAATATAAGATAATATCTATGTTATCTTAAGTTAGGAAAATATTTCTTAAATAGGACTCAAAACTTAGTAACATAAAGGAAAGGATCAATAAAACAGACCAAGATAAAGTTGACAAGTGGGACAAGGTAAGAACTTTTGTCATCAAAAGATACCTATACAGATAAAAAGTAAACCAAAGGACTTCAGAGAAGATAAACTTGCCATACCTATATCTGACAAAGGCCTTATAACCATATTGGATATAGAAATCCTATAAATCAATAGAAAAATGGGAAAGAGACCTGAATAAGCATTTCACAGAAGAGGATACTTTTTGGTGCTGGCCTGTGAACCCAAAGATTGCTGGTTCAATTCCCAGTCAGGGCACATAACCAGGTTGCAAGCCAGGTCTCCAGCCAGGTCCTCAGCTGGAGGCAGGTGAAAGGCAACCATACATTGAGGTTTCCCTCCCTTTCTTCCTCCCTCTGTGCCCTTCTCTCTGAAGATAATGAATAAAAAAAGCATTTTTTTTAAAAAAAGAGGATGCTTATATGGCTAATAAATATATGAAAACTGCTGAACTGATTATTTGCCAGGGAAATACTAATTAAAGCCATGAGGAGATACAATTGCAGCACCCACTAGAATGGTCAAAACTTAAAAAGGTTTATAAAACCAAGTGTGAAAATGTGGATAGCGGTGAAACACTGCTGCTGGGAGTATAAACCAAGAAAATCACTTTTGAGAATTCTGGCAACATCTACTAAAGCTCTGTGTACACAGGTATACAGGGTGTGGCAGAAGTAGATTTACAGTTCATATAGAAGATAATACAATAATAAATAATATAAGAATAAGCTTTTGCATACTCAACAACTGTAAACCTACTTTTGCCTCGCTCTGTATATAAGTACTAGATAGCCCAGCAATTTCAATAGGAATTTAAGCAGATGTTCACTAAAAGACAAGTATAGCTATAATCAAAGCAGCATTATTTGTGTTAGATAAAACCTGGAAACAAAATGTTCATCAGCAATGAAAAGGTATAATCAATCCAATATATATATATATAGTGAGCTGTCAAGATTAACCTAGGAATTTGACCTCAGGATAGTGGTAATTTTTGTGGAAGAGGAGGGCAAAGTAATTGGGAAGTGGTATTAAGGTGATCTCTCTGTGTTAGTAATGTTCTATTTCTTGATATGTGCATGGTTATGTGGATATAACCCCTTTTTAAAATAATTGCATAAGTTGTGTAATTTGATTTCTGAGGTTTCTTGCATGTAATGTTATACTTCAATAAAAACATTTAAATTACAGGAAATAAAAATGTTACTTTAATACAAAGAGAACTATTAATATTAAAATAACTTGAAATTCAGTACAAGTTAGCCACAATTGGATCATCTACTGAAAATGTCAATAAATAACATTTTCTTCTAGTAATATGTTTTTATATTCTTACATCCAATCCCAATTCTTCCACAGTCCTGCTTCATATTGCCAGGTACATAAAAAATAAAATAAAACATTTTTTCATGAATTCTATTCTGATTTTCTTTTTATTTTCATTTGCCAGTTACCTCTTTTTTCTTTTATCATTTGCCCTTATGGAATTTTCACCCATTTTAAGAATCTTTGGCTTTCACAAAGGAATTTTTATTCATTTCATTCATGATGATAAATGTTTTAAAAATTGTATGCTTTATTGTTATTCTTACACACTTTTCTTTGTGTGTATAGATTAAACTTAATTTTTAATTCTGCTGAAAGTTATCTTTAAATTTTCTGAATAACTGAATCTATATTTTCTAGTTACTAGTATGAAGAATGAATGAAACAATTTCATTTCTCTGTCCTCCTTTCATTTGTCTTTTATTGATGTAATTTATGATTCAGATTACATTTTATTTAAAATTATTTTTTGCATTTTGTTTAATCTCAAGAGTTAATCATTGTGTTTTATAATCATGTACTCAAAAATTTATTGAGCACACCTGCTAAACATGAGTAATTAAGAATATAAATAAAAAAGATAGATATGGCCACTGATCTCATCAAGTTTTACATTATTTGGGGCATGGTCAATAAATAAGTAAATAAGACAATTTTATATTTTGAAGAATAGTATGAAGGGAATAAAGGGGGTGAAGTGATAGAGAATGAATGACTGCATCTTGGATTGATGCCATTTTAGGGATTGGCAAGAGTAGGTCTTTTGGAAACAATAACATTTAGACTGAAACTTGAAGAACAAGTAAGGATATACAGGTGTGCATGATCAAAACCTTGCATCTCCTTATTTCACGTGCTTATTAATTTTGAAAAACTGTTTCTAAGGTTATGATTGAACATCATTGTTTCAGATAATAAGTATTAAATTCTGAAAGCAACCATCATGTTGAAGGAATACAATGTTAGAACAACCATAATTTCAGGACTGCATGCAGGGCCAACTACTAAGGGAATTGCAGACTACAATAACATCCATTTACATACAGTTGACAACATGAACAAGGTATATGATACTGATCCTGATATCACCACCACAACAAGGAAAATGCATAGATACACAAGGATTGCACAAGTGAAGATATTGTACACAGAATCCAGGAGGTCATCAATGAAGATCCAGGATGTTTACCTAGATGTTTTGAGAGAAGTAGTTGAACCATGGATGAAGCAAGTCGCAAATGGACATCATTTTATCTTCCAACAAGATGATGCACCAGCACATAACACCAAAAAGGTGCAAGAGTGTCTCAGTGTCAATGTTCCTGATTTCTGGTCAAAGGAAATCTGGCTGCCTAGTTCACCAGATGCAAATCCTTTATTACGTGTGCAGCATTTGTGAGAGAGAAGTTAATAAATAACCTTATTTCAATAAAGAGGTCATTAAAGCTAAGATTGAAAACATGATGATGTCTATGGATAAAACAAAGTTAATTAAAGCATGCTCATGTTGAATCGAGTCTATTATTGCAGCAAATGGAGACTTTTTGGAACAATTTAAAAAATGACTATGTTTATGTATTAACACATAGGAATAAATTTATTTCAAAATATAACACTTTTGTGGGATGTTTATTTCAGTAAAATTTTGCCCATTGATTGTGCACACTTTGTAGACTTGGGTTAAGACCAGTGCAGGCTGAGGGTAGCCAGTGCCCTGATGTAATAAAAGGTTTTGTCATTTGAAAAACTTTTATTCAGCGTTACTTTTACTTTCTGTTAGGCATTGTACTAAGTGTTTAGGATATAGTCATGAGCAATAAAGTTTCTTGTTTCAAAGCACTTTTTACCTAGAAGGAATAGATCAATAATTTCAGGCTGGTAAGTGCTATGAAGAAGATAAAATGGGTAAGATGCTGAATGCGGAGAATGGGGACCATTTTAGGGTAGTGAGGGGAGATTTTCTAAAAAAGTAATGTTTGAGTTAATGACTCAATAATAAAAAGGTCCAGTCATATGAAAATCTAGGGGGAGAGCATGTAGGGCAAGGTTTCAGTTGGGTTGGAGCAAAGTTATGGGGGGTGGGGGAAGAAGATGACTGAGGTGGAATTGTATAGAACCTTATGTGTTACGGTAAGGAGCTTATCCTTTATTTCAAGTACAATGACAAAGTTTACACTCAATTGTTTTAAAAAAGATCTCCACATACAGGGCTTCAAACAAAATAGAAATTTCTCTGTCATGTAACAACTTAGTTCAGAGTTGATAGCTGACTGTCCCACAAAGTTGTCTAAGAACGTTTGTTCTTTCTGTCTTGGACCTTATCCATCTAATAAAGTGTTATGCTTGTCATTGTAATCCAATCCATATTACCATCTGCATGTCCATGTCTCTTACTTTGGGAAGAGGGACTAAAGAGCTGGCAACTTTTTAAGTGTAGCTTTTATTTTTATTTTCATTAGTCATCACTTAGTTACATTGCCAACATTAGTATCTTGGGGGTCTAAAAGTATAGTCCCTACCTGGTTGGCCTAGTACCCTGTTAAAACTTATGTATATGTGTGGGTTATTACTAAATAGAAGAAGTGGATGACAGATATTCATGGATAATTAGTAATTTCTGTCACAAAGCCATTGAAGTGTTCCAACAGTGGAGTAAACTTTCATTTTTAAAAGGACGATTCTCTTTTTCCTAAGAGGATATTGTGGGAGGTTGGGACTATAACAGATCAGATTGGGGAACCATTCAGATGAGTAGTTTATGATGACCTAGACTAGATGGAAGCAAGGGAAATGTAGAGAAATAGGTGGGTTTGAGATATATTTTTAGAAGTAGAAGAATTTGTTGCTGAAGGCTAGCTCTTGGAACATAGGGACTATAGACAATCATTTTGGGAGCCATTATTCCAACTGGGTAACCAACACAGAAGTTAGGAAGGAACACATTGTTAGAGTTCGAATAAGCAAATAAAAAGCCTTTACTTGAAATAAATTGCTGTTCTTAGAGGAGCACTAAATTCAGTGATGTTCAGAAAGACAAGGAAATGTTCAACCACTTGGCTAAGTATATAGTTGAGATTTCTGATGTCTGAGCAGGAGTTGCAGAAGACATGCACAGTGGAAATACTTGATACCTGGGTGGAGGATGGAAGGAAGTATAGTCATCCATGTACTAGAAGGAGAATTTGCATATATTTTAAAAATGCTTTCAGTGCTTACTACTAGTCTACTTTTACCATTATGTTCTTCCTTTTGGATATAGTGACATACAGGGTGCATGTGATAAATTGGCAAAATTTTAGTAACATAAACAACATACCACAAAAGCATTATATTTTGAAATAAATTATTCTTGTATGTAAATACATAAACAGTATTTTTTTAATTGTTAAAGTCTCCATTTGCTGCAATAATAGACTCAATTCGACTTAGAATCTTGAGCATGCTTTAATTAACTTTATCCAGGGACATCATCATGTTTTCAATCTTTAATAGTCTCTTTATTGGAATGAGGTTATTTATGAACTTCTCTCTCACAAATGCTGCATACATAATAGTCTAAAGGATTTGCATCTGGTGAACTAGGCAGCCAGATTTCCTTTGACCAGAAATCAGGAACATTGACACTGAGATATTCTTGCACCTTTTTGGTGTTATGCACTGGTGCATCATCCTTTTTTTTTCCTTTCATTTGTAGTCTCCGAAATGATTTTCTTTCTTTCTTTCTTTTTTTTAATTTTATTGTTGTTGTATTACATCCATCCCCTTTTTGCTCCCCTTTGTCCCCCTCCCAACCCATCCATTCCCCCCAAAATCAATCCCACCTGTGGTGCATCATCTTGTTGGAAGATAAAATGTCCATTTGTGACTTACTTCATCCATGGTACAACTATTTCTCTAAAAACATCAATCTAAACATCAGCAGTCACCTTCAAGTCTTGTGGGAAAAAAATGTGGGATCATGATATCTCCTTTATTGCTGACAACACCTAACACCACCACTGTAGCAGGATATTTCATTTTCATAACAATTGGGACTTCATGAAGATTCTCAGAGTCACCTGTTGTTTCTTCTGTTTACTGTTTGGTCTTGCTGAGAGTTCTTTTCATTGGAGAAGAAAATCAGAGGTTTTTTTTTCTTTGGGATTTTCCCATTTTGTTAGCAGTTTCCTTGCTTTTTCAAAGTGCCTTTCCTTTGTCTGCTGTGTCCTAAGCTGGCCTCTTCTAAGAACACATTATCTGTATCTGATATCTTCAGCAATAATCTTGGGAACCATTGCATTCGATATCTGCAGTTCTCTTGTTATAGGGTGCGTTGACTTTCCTGGATCATCATTGATGATCTTCTGGATTCTGTGTACAATATCTGGACTTGTGCAATCTTTACGTACCTTATGCATTTTCTTTGTTGGTGTGGTGATATCAGGATCAGCACCATACACCTTCACGTTGTCAACTGTATGTAAAGGGATGTTATTGAAGTCTGCAATTTCCTTAGCAGTTTGCCTTGCATGCAGTCCAGAAATTATGGTTGCTCTAATATCGTATTCCTTCCACATGACAGTTGCTCTCAGAATTTAACATTTCATATCTAAAACAATGATGTTCAACCATAACCTTAGAAACATAGTTTTTCAAAATTAATAAGAAGCATGTGAAATAAGGAGATGCAAAGTTATTGCCAATGTATCGTGCGCACCCTGTATTTATAGCCTGGCTTTACCATTTTTTTAGTAGTGTTTTAGGATGTGCATACTGTTGAACCTTTGCATATCTTGGCCAACTAATGAATTCAATGCATATAGTCCTCATTCTTAAAAAATTAATAACCATTGTCTCACTGATTTTAATATTTGAATTACTTGACAGTTTCATTTATTTTTAAAAATATTTTATTTATCGTTTTCAGAGAGATGGGAAGGGAGAGAGAAAAGAGGGAGAGAAACATCAATGTATGGTTGCCTTTGGCTTGCTTCAAGCTGGGGACCTGGCTGGGGACCTGGCCTGTGACCCAGGTATGTGCCCTGACTAGGAATCAAACCAACAACCCTTTGGTTTGAAGGCAGGTGCTCAATGCTCAATCCACTGAGCTGCACTAGCCAGGGCTTGACAGAGTTTTAAATTTTCAAGATTTATATTCATATTCATACTTAGGTCCTGGTATCTTAATAATAAAGCCATGAAAATATTATTGTCATTTGGCAATCCTTATAAATAAATGGCTAGAAAGAAAGAGGTGAAATTGTATGTTTTACATGCATCGGTTACCATAAAGCTATCATATTGTTTGTTTCATCTATTTATATATTTACGTATACCATGGAAATACTCTCACACTGAACAAGGTTGCTACATATTTTGATTTGAACTTTGAAATAGCTTTTTGATACTTTTTTATGCAGATAGACTATTGATTTCATGCTTTTGAAGATTCCATTGAAAGAAGTTGGATGTAAGTCTGTTGCTGAGAAATTCTTCCCATTTCAATTTTTGTTATTTGAGTCATCAGTTTTTAAAAATTCTTTAAAAAATTTCATGTAAATACATGAAAAGGTATAATTATAATATTTTGTCAAGATAACCTAAGAATTCATACATGTTTTCTGTTTGAATTTGTTATATGCTGTTTTCTCCTTTAGGGGTGACACATCTAGTAGAGGTTGGTGATTGTGCAAATGTGTATATGGTTTTACATACTGGTACTGAAGGGCAAGTTTGAGGGGGTTCTGGTCCAGAGTTTCAGGATGTTTATTTTCCTAGTAATCTAAAATTGCAGATTTCATAATTTTTCTTAAAGTCTGAAATTTTGTAACCTCAAAAATAATGATCATGTGTATAGTTATGGAATTTATCATTATCAGCATCTGAAGCATAGCTAGGAGTTATATGAATATATCCTTCCAGGTTTGTGACAACATGAAGAAGAACAACTGTGAGTTAGTAAGTTAATAGCTTTTACTTTGTATGACTGTTATGTGTAGTTTTAAAAAGTTTGTTGGATTTCCCATATTATTTTAAAAATTGTGTCAGAGCCTTGGCTGGGTGCTCAGTTGGTTGGAGCATCATCCTATAAACCAAAAGGTTTCAGGTTTGATTCCTGTCAGAGCACATACCCAGATTGAGTATCAAACCTTGGTTGGGGTGCATATGGGGAGCAACACTCTCACATTGATGTTTCTTTTTCCCTGCCCTGCCCTTCCTCTTTTTCTAAAATCAAGAAAACAAATCATCTGGTAAGGATTTAAAAAATTTTTTTAATTGTGCTAGTGGTTTTATATATAAAATAATCATTTAAAGTGTTGGTCATTTAATGTACTTAGGAATCACTTTAAAGCTTGCTTAAAAGATGTCTGTAGTCCTATTCCCAGAGATTTTGCCTTGTTCTACAGAACACATTTCATGAAACTACCTTGAAGGCTAAATAATAAAAAAATAAAGGTTTTGGATATTAGTGATTTGTGAAGCAGAAAATTAAAGTATCATATTCCAAGTCATTACCATTTTTGCTTATAAACTTACATTAGTTTAACATAAGCTTTTTTGTTATTTTTCACGGAAGTATTTAAAGTGATTAGCCTTGCTTTTGAAAATATTGTTTGTATTAAGGTTTTAAAAATAATTCTATCCCTTTAGTTTTCCTTTCCTTATTCAAGTAAGTGTTTGAGTATCTATAGTCATTGTGCTAGGAATTTGGAAGGACTCAAATTTGCAAAAAACATGCACATAGCCTTAGTATTCCCATTTCAGAGACTGAGAATCACAAAATAATTGATAATTGTATAATATGTTGAATGACAAAGTCATTTGGAGTAGTGGAGAAGAATTCACAAAATATCTTACATTTATACTTAGCTTTTAAGAGGTGAGTAGGTGTTTGTCAAGGGGATGAAAGGGAATGACATTCAGTTGGTGAGAACAATGTTTGCCAAGACATAGAAGCAATAAAGAGGCTGGTTTGATTAGAGAGCAGAGTGATGGGTAGTTTTTGAAAATGATATTGATACAATAGGGTAAGAGACATTATATTTTAATTTAACTTGTTTTAATGTTTAGCTTAATACACCAGGGAAGTGGTAGTGAGTGCCAAGAGGAGAAAATAAATTTGGGATATTTTAAAACTAGAATCACCAATATTTATAGACTAGTTGGACATGTGTTAGGAGTGTTAAAATTGAACTAAAGTTAGTGAACTTGGGATAACTAACTGGAAGACTTAATGAATAAGAAATCTCACTTCTAAAAGACTCAAGAAAAGTTGGATAAACAGGGAACTTCTAATCTAGTAGGCTCTTTTCAGGCCTTATCTTTTTTTACAGTTTTATTGAAGTATAATTGACAAAATTGTAAGATATTTAAAGTGTAAAACATGATGATTTGAAATAGATATACATTGTGTGAGGAATCCCTCAATTGCCTTATCATTTTTGAAGTCCTCCAGTATATGAGCACTTCCTCCCTCTTCTCTCATAGTCTAAAGCTCAGTGCTTTTATTTGTGTTTTTTCTTCATTCTGAGGCAAACAAAGCAGTGTGATCTTGCAGTCAACGTCCAAAACCTGTATGTGGCTTAGTAATTCTGTTTCAACAGTTGGAAACAAAGAACTAATCAGGGATTTGTTCAAATGTTAATAAATAGATAAAAGTTTTCAGATGTTTTTAACAAAAATGGGAAATGATATAAATGATGTCACAAAGGGATTGATTGGACAGAGTATGGTATATCTATTTGTTCAATAGGTAAATTAAGGAAAGGTTGGATTCTTTTAACAAAGAGACCTAATAATGATTTCATGAATTAATGAAGATTGAATTTTATTTTTTACTTTACAGCAGATTTTTTCAGGTCAGCCAGAAGTTGTACTCCATGTGATCACTGAGGGAGAGATTCTGTTTTATTTCTTCAGCATCTCATGGGGCATTATGGTCTAAACTTGGTTGTAGGTACATCCATATTTTGGTTTTATTGAAATTCTAATTGCTAAGGTCACAAGTGATGACATAATTATTACATCTAATGAGACTTTTTAGTCCTCTATTACTTTTGTGTGGCATTTGCAGGTGCTGGTAACTTATTTATTAAACTTTATCTTCCACAGGCTTCTGCTGATTTCTGTCCTGTCTCTATATTTTTGATTTGTGCCTTTTTCATATTCTTTCCTTTTGCTTTAACTAGAAAGGTTTGTATGCTCCAATGTTCTTTTTTGGCTAATTTTCATTTCATTTTTACCCATGATAATCTCAAGCAGGGCCCTTACTCATGATATTTCCCAAATATACATTTCTAGCCTGAAAACCTTTGTTGTTGTTGTTGTTGTTTTTTGTTTGTTTTTGAGCATTAAAACCTATACATATAGTACCTTTACTAAAATATTCTGCAGGAAGTTCAGACTTAGTTATCTAAGACTTACGTATCTTCCTTCCTAAACTGGCTCTCACACTGCCTTGCCTCTCATAGCCATCAAATCAGAAACCAGTAAGTCAGCCTCAGCAATTTCCTATCCTTCCTCCTTCAGTAAGAACCTTAAAACTTTGTTAAATATTTCTCTTAAGTTTTTTGCTGGCATCTGTCCTTTCCTGCCTTCATTTTCACAGTCTTAGTTTGAGCCAAGACTATTTTAAGAGCTTCCTTGGAGATCTATGTTTCTTTACAGGTTCCCTTTCAATTTTATTTGTTGATAAAATAGGTCATTGATTTTTTCTCTATTAATGTTTAGTGGGCAGCAGCTGTGTGTTTAAATTGTATAAATCTGGCACAGTGTTAAGTGCAATTCAGCTATTAATCACTAAATCATACTAATAAAAAAATAAATGAAGAGAGCTGGTGAGTAGAGATAAACCAAGATTAGTAATTATGTTAATTAATTACCATAATTTTCAAAGAATCCTGGGAGAAAATTAGATACTATTTTTGTGAAAATTCTATTAATTATCAATAATTATTATATCTTAAAAAGTTATACTTTCAAAACAAGGAAGTTGTTGGTCAGTTCATTTTAATTAAAATTCAGTTAACAAAGTTTGTTTCTCCTTCTGTATCTTCATGTTATTAGAGGGTATTTGTATGTTGTTACTATAGCATTCTATTATATTTCTACCTCAAAAAATAGTTCAGTATCATTAAAGTGGCTTAACTATGCCTTAAAAAGAGGTGAAATATTAATAGTAGTAACTTAAATGCCAGAACTCAGAATAAATGTAAATAATAGAGTCCTAGTATAAATAGAGTGTGTTTGTCTTCATTGACTGGCTTATTTCACTAAGCATGATACTCTCCATAATACAACAACAATAAAATTAAATAAAAAAAATAAATAGAGGGTGTATTGGGACACATGAATCTGTAAGTTGAATGATTTTGCATTAACAAAAGAAAATGCAATAGAAGATACATAATTAATATCTGCAGGTTTGATTTTATTCTTAGTCCTTCAATCCTTGGTGTGTGATATGTTACAAAACTCTGTCAAATACATGAAGTAGAAAACTACTGAGGCCTTTGTGATATTTTCAAAGTATGGTAACCACTCTGGTAAACCAATTACATGTTTCCCTAAGGCAAAATGAAATAATGATTTTTGGGGTGGGGTGGGGGGTTGAAATTGCTAAAGGGAGAGATAAGACCTAAACAACAGACACCTCATTTAGAGTTGGACTTTTTGAAATAAAAATAGGTTAATGAGAGCCTGCATAGCTTGCTTGTTGGTTAAGAGCCTGGGTTTCTTGGGTTCAAATGCCAGGTTTGTACTTACCAGCTGTGTGTACTTGGTTAAACCACCTCATTTCTGTATGCCTCAGCTTCTTTATCTACATAGAGGGAATACTAGTAATATGTAGTACATAGATTTGTGATGAGAATTATAGGAAATTATATTTGTAAGCATTAGAACATCTGAAATATAGTGAATGATATATGAGTATTAGTTAACTAAATAAAATAGAACTAAAAATGTCTATTAGAGGGAATGCTTTTTATAAAGATGAGATTATGACTGAAATATAAAATAAAAATTTATTGAAAATTTTATTTAACTCTAGTTCAAAGGAGAATTTAGAAAACACATTTATAAGCAGTAAGGAACTCTTAAATGAAATATAAAAAATAAATGCAAATTTTCCATAGGACAACATTAGTTCCATTCAGGAGAACACAATTTATTTGCTTTTCTATGGAAAAGAATCATTTTTATTATTATTTATTTTCTACAATTTACAGAAATGTAAAATAGCTCATAGGCAATGAAAGGTAGTGGTCATACTGATGGATAAACTAGACAGGATACTCACTAATCATTTTTCCTCCATATTTTTCCACAATTTTTCTGATATATCAGATTATTATAAATATAAAACCAATGCAAAGTTAATAACTGTTATCAGAATAGGAAGTAGAAGGAAATATTTTTTTAAACATCACTTTTCAATGTCACATGGTATTAACAAGATTCTCTTTAAAAATTTTTTTTAGTCAGATTTCTCTAAGCCTTTCCCTTGTGAGCCTGCATATCCCAGTTTTAGCAAAAATTCTGCTAGGTCAATTTAGAGAGAATTTTTTACAGTGGCTATCTGATCATCTTCTGTATCTGATTTTAGAAGCCCTCTGTTCACTCCTGATTGATTGGAGATTCATAATTTAGTAGGACTCCTGAAGTCAAGTGCGCTGATGACAGTTGAAGCACAGTAGGGACAGATTTATAATCTTAAAATTTGAAGATTAAAATCTTGGTGTGCCATAAGAATTTTTAAAACATGAAATATCTGACTAGTCAGGGTCACTAGCCTCTTTTTCCTTAGATGGTCAAATTAAAAAAATAACAATAGCCAACATGTTAGCAGCTGTCCAGTATAAATGAATCAAAACTATACCTATGTTTAAAAAAAAAAAATTAGTTATGCTTTATAGTTGTTCTAACATTTCCCTCTTTGCCCTCCTTTGCCCATCCCACCCCCAGCTTTCACAATCAATCCCTGCACTGCTGTCCATGTCCATGGGTCATTCAAACATGTTCTTTGACTAGTCCCTTCTTCTGCTTTGCACCATTATCCTGTTCCCCACCCCCTCCTCTGGTCATTGTCAGTCATTGTCAGTCTGTTCCATGTTTTCATGCCTCTGGTTCTGTTTTGCTCATTAGTTTATTTTTGTTCATTAGATTAGGTAAGATCATATAGTACTTGTCTTTTACTGACTGGCTTATTTCACTTAACATAATATTCTCTAGTTCCTCCATGCTGTTGCAAAAGGTAGGAGTTCTTCCTGCTGCATAGTATTCGATTGTGTAAATGTACCACAGTTTTTTTTTATCCGGTCATTTACTAACGGGCACTTAGGCTGTTTCAAGCACTTGGCTATTGTAAATAGTTTTGCCATGAACACCAGGGTGCATAAGTTCTTTTGAATTGCTGATTTGGGATTCTTATATTGGTATAATTGGTTTATTCTCAGTGATGGGATCACTGGGTCAAAAGGAGTTCCATTTTTAGTTTTTTGAGGAAATTCTATACTGTTTTCTACAGTGGCTGTACCAGACTGCATTCCTACCAATGGTGCACTAGGATTCCTTTTTCTTTCCATCCTTGCCAGCACTTGTTTGTTGTTACTTGATTTATTAATGGTAGTCATTCTGACTGGTGTGAGGTGGTATCTCATAGTGGTTTTAATTTGCATCTCTTTGCTGGCAGTGATGTTGAGCATTTTTTCTTATGCCAATGGGCCCTTTGTATATCCTCTAGGAGAGGTGTTCATTCAGGTACCTTGTCCTTTTTTTTTTTGATTGTTTGTCTTCCTGTTGAATCATTTGAGTTCTTTATATATTTTGGAGATCAAACCCTTGTCCGATGTATCATTGGCAAGTGTGTTCTTCCATATTTTCAGTTTCCTTTTAATTTTCATGGTGATTTCTTTAGCTGTGCAGTAGCTTTTTAATTTGATGTAGTCCTATTTGTTTATTTCTTCTTTTAATTCCTTTGCCTTAAGAGATATACTGGCAAATATATTGCTACTTGGGATATCTGAAATTGTGCTTCCTAAGTTTTCCTCTAGGACTTTTATGTTGTCACGACTTACATTTAAGTCTTTTATCCACAAAATTATACCTATGTTTTTTCTCAGATAGGCTAAAACATATTTTTTGGTGTTCTGTAGTTTTTTAGTAATTAGTTTCTGTGTGCCAGAAGATGAGAAAGGTTGAAAATTGCTACTATAAAATAAAGGGTACTGATGGATAAAATTATAATGAATATAAATGGGACTATTAAAAATAATGAATGTGAAGAGAAACAACCTTGTATGCAAAGTTTGTGAGTAATGAAAAATTTTTCTTCATGTTGTTAAGAGTAGTTTTGTCCTAAATCAAGATCACTGGTTATTCCAGTATGAGAAAGGAGAAAATAGGACAAAACCTGAATGGATAAGGAGAGTTATATGAGGTTTGTAGGAGAAAATTTTATATGTGATCAAGTTGGCTAAAATTGAATGGATTTACTTATTTTTTAAAAAAAGTGAGCCCAATGGCGTACTGATGCAAAATTGGAGTTGTGTTTTTCTCTCTGTTAAAATGACGAAGATTTCTTGGATTATTGGTCTGTTCTTTTTCTTTTTCATTTTTTAAAATTTATTTTCAATTATAATTCACATACAATAATATATTAGTTTTTGGTGTACAACATAGTGATTAGATATTTATAAGTAATCACCTCAATAAGTCTAGTATCTATCTGATATCATGCACACTATATTATACTATATTATATTATATTACTATTCCCTATTCTATATTCCGCATGACTATTTTTATAACTGGCAATTTGTACTTAATCCTTTTCACCTTTTTCACCCGTTCTCCCCAAACTCCCTCCCATCTGACCACTCACCATCAATTTTTCCTGTATGAGTTTTAGTTTTGATTATTTATTTATTTATTTCATTTTTCCATTTTTTAGATTCCACTTATAAGTGAAATGATATGATGTTTGTTTTTCTCTGACTTATTTTACTTAGCATAACGCCTTCTAGATCCATCCATATTGTTGCAAATGGTTAAGATATTTTATTTTTATGGCCGATTGATATTTTGAAGTATATACGTATACTCCACATCTTCAGTCTCTTCTTAGTAAGAGAATGTAAAAGATTTAAAATAAGCTGCCAAGGCAAAAAAGATTCTATATTTTTTTAAAATAATTTTCTGTGTGGTTTTTTTTGTTGTCTTTATCGTGCCTGTTAAAGAGAACCTACATATTTTTCATAGTAATCTAATCTATAATCCTATATAATCATTTTTGATAACTTCCTCAAATCAAATCCTAAATGAAATCTTGATTCCAAACTGAGATTGAACCCCTGGAAAATCTCAAAGCTCTTGGTATTTTACCATACAAAAAAGAAATGTTAAAAACAATTTGGCTTATTTGATATATTAAATTACATGGGAAGCATTGTCAAATAAGAAGTAAAGCTGAAACCGGATGACCTGATACAAACTTCAAAGAAATCACCACAATAAATCATGTATGGTCAGCCTTATGCCTGCTGTTGTGTGGGCCCTTCAAAAAATTCACTGAAACAGTCGATGCTATCACCAAAGGCATTCAAACTACGAAAGATGCTTCTACCCCTACATAAAGAAATCTTGTTAACTGTTGGCCCTCTGAACTCGTAAACTAAGTTTATACTCAACTCCATCCATTCATCTTTATTTTCCTTTTTATTTTCACAGACATTCCCCTCAATAAATGCCTGACTGCTCACACTACCTGTCCAATATCCTGTACTACCAAGTCTCAAAGTCTCAATTGTTAGTTCTGTTGGTCCTTTTTTTTTAACCTTAAAAAAAATTAAAAAGTTTTATTGTTGTTGTATTACATTTATCCCATTCCTCCCCACTGCTCTTCCCTACCCCACCCTCCCCATCCCCCCTCCCGCAGTCAATCCCACATGTTGTCCTTGTCCATGGATCATCCATGCTAGTTCCATAACTAAACTGTTCCCCTTCTTTGCCTCATTTTCCCCCTCCCTCCTCCCCTCTGCACATTGGAAGTCTGTTCCTTGTTTCCATGCCTCTGCTTCAATTACCTTTTTGCGACAACATGGATGGAACTGGTGAGTGTTAAAACAAGCAAAGTAGAGAGAACCAGAGGCATGGAAACAAAGAACAGACTTTCCAAAAGGCAACCTAATGAGAAATGGACATAAGATGAAAAGAAAGGAAACTGTCTCTTTATTCTTTGGATAAGAGGACAGACTGACAAAGACTCTCTTCTTAACTAAACTTTAGTGAGGTTCCACTAAGCCTTTTTTTTTAATTGGCTCTGTCTTGCCAGATACGCATAGTCCAGTTTTAGCGGGAATCCTTCCTGATCAGTTTGGAGAAAATTCCCCACCATTGATATCTAATCACCCTCAGTGTTTGATCAAATTCCACATACCCCTCCATTCCCCTTGTTATATCTGATCACTCTGGCCTGCCTGTAGCATGAATCCTAAATTTGCTTAACCATAATTTCTTTTCCTCCTCAATGTTTCCTCTTAGTAATTTTCCTACATTTTTCCTTGGCTATAAATCCCCACTTGTTCTTTCTGTATTTGTTATTGAGCCCAGTCCTGTACTGAAGCCTCTTTCCCCCTGTTGCAGCCATTTCTGAATAAAATCTGTTTTTACTACTTTATTGTCTACCTCTTTTTTTCTTTAATATCAACAGTATACATTCTGAAGAACAATTACTATCATATGTGCACACTGATAGATAATTTAACTTGTGGTTGGATAAAGCCTGTGATACATAAGGATTGGTGCTTTGTGTACCTATAGAATGCCCATGAGGGAATGATAATTGACAATGATAGTTCTGTTCTTTTTATTATTGAAAACCCAGGATATGGCAAGAATAAATTGGGATCAGGGCTGATGAAACAGTTGTGCGAAAAGGAAATCAGTGCATTGCTATTCAAATAAAAGAAGCGGCCTCTAGTGGTAATTTTACATTGTTGATGGTCAAAATACTTGATTCCGTTTGGCTTATTGGTGAAGGAAATATTGATAATTATTGTTATAAATTATAGCTGTTGAATATATTCCTGCCTTTATGATAAACTATATGAGGAATTAGGCGGTAAGTATTCTGGCTGTGAGAAAAAAAGGTGCTCATATGGATTTTTAAAATGAGAGATAAAAATATTTCTTGATAATGCTGATAATACTAACAAGATCATTTTGAGTAACTTACTTAACTGACATGTCATAGCAGAATATTCAATACTGTATGTTCAATTGATTGAACATTTATTTAGTCTCAAAATGCTCTCTTTTTAAATTTGCAGATGAGAAATTAGAATTTCTTTTAAGAGAACAGAACTGTGGCATAAATGATTTAAACTTTGATGCTTTCCAATACCATTTTTTAACGTTTGGAGAAAGGAATATGTTTGATTTATTGTCACATATGTTTAAAAGTCACATTACTCCAAATGCAATTATTATATACATAACACTTCAGGACAAAGATGAAGAAATACTTTCCACAACTAAATGTAGCTAGAGAACATGGCTGGGTGGCTCAGTTGGTTAGAGTCATCCTGTTATACGACAGTTGCCGGTTTGACCCCTAGTCAGGACACATGCGGGAATCAACCAACGTGTGCATAAAGGAGTGAAATAACAAATTGATGTGTTTCTCTGCTCCCCTCCTATCTCTCTCTAAATGAATAAACAAAAACAAAGAAACAAAATAAATAAAAACAAAATAAAAAAAGATGGATTAGGAATCCTTAATTCATTTACTGAAGTTAAAAACTTTAACCTTTAGCTTTCATTTGTGATAGGCTTATCAATATAATGCCTAATAGAGTTCTGAAACTCATCATCAGTGAGAAGTCTATAATTTCTAGGTTCAAATAGTCCAAATACCTAGATTATTTAACAAACCCACCAAGTATTTGTTGTCATCCAACGATCTTTCATTTGAAAACAGTACTTTGTAAAGTACTGTTAACTAAAAGTCGTAAAACTAGAACCTGATTGGGTGTGGAATTCTAGGTCTTCTGGCTCTCAGTCTTTGTCATTGGGCCAGTCATTGACAGCTTGGTAAGAGCACAAAAAACAAACAAAAAAACCCCCAAAGAACAAAACCAGTCTCTTGAACTGATAGGGAATGATTAATAATAATAATAATAATAATAATATAATAATAATAAATACATTGATACTTGATTGGAAAAAACTTTTTCTTTGATCATTGGGGTCCAAAAATAACTTGAGAGACTTGTAATCTGTCACCTCTATAATCACTCACATACCTCAAATCTGCATGCTAATCTGAGAGTGTCATAGTGAATTAATAGTATTATCTTCCCCAGTGAAAGATTTGCGTAGTTCATAAATACTTTAAAAAGTTGGAGTTCATAATACCAACTTGCTGGCTGTTGTGAGCAGGACAGAGCTATTTATTTCTCTTTTAAATGTGGCAGTGGCCTCTGAGTGAAAGGTTAATAAAATTTGTTAAGAAATTAGTTCTATCACACATTCAGATATTCTTAATCCATTTCATTCTGAGGGACAGCTTGTTAGAAGTAGCAGAGATGAAGATACATGTTTTTGGTCTGAGTTAATATTCTTTTCAAGGATATCTTTTGGGTAACTCACAAAATAGAAATAAGCTCATTCATGGAAAATTTGTTTTAGTATTTGCACATTTTTTCCTTATGTGCTTGTGAAACTACATAATTTCATTTTAAAATTGATATTTTAATAGTGATAATAAGCATTGAATTTTTTGTTGACCAACATAACATGCTTACATTTAACAAATGCTTATTATAAATATGATACTACATTTGTATTCAGGAATAAACAATATATAGAGTATAAGTCACAACCTTTGGTAGTTGTGACTTATTTCTACTTGTCTAATGGATCAGAGTGTGACTCATATTGACTTCTGTATCAAAATTGTCTTTGTTAAATTAATTTTAAATTATTATTAATATATACTACTTCTTATTACAGAAGAAAATACTCAGGAAACATCACAGGTGAAGAAAAATTTGAATGAAAAAGTTTCTCTCTATAGAGGTGACATCACATTGCTAGAGGTAGATGCTATAGTCAATGCGGGTGAGTAATTGATCTTTTTCTTTGTGATGTATTTGTTATAAAAGTATTACTAAATTTTTTTTCATAAATAGGAAGTATTTTAGAAAATGATTTAATTCTTATTATAGGAACGTCTTAATGTATTTCCCTTCTTGATTAAAAACTTCGCGAATTTATTGTTGTGTATGTGCCATGGTTAATGTGCTAATTCTACATAGTATCCATGTCAAGTTGAGACCAGTTGTACTGATGGAAAAATGACAGATTGTTGCAGAAAGCTCTTTGGAAAGAAATTTAACAACTATATTACTGGTTTTATGCTTTAACAATTGGTCAACATAAAAACTAGTTTATCAAACTTTTTCTTTAGAATAGGTTATAAAGAAATGGTTGAATTATACCAAAGTAAAATAAAAAGAAATATTTTCTGTGATTTTCAAACTTCAGTTTTTTGGTTTCAACTATTCATGTTTTGAAATGCTTTATTTCAATTATTTTATTTAAATAATTTTCATGCTGATACACAAAATATAATTTTCATGTTTGAACTTGGAATAATTTATTTATGGTGTTCTGGATCTCATATGTTTTACTATGTGTCTATTTTCAATAATATGTAATAGTTATGAATCTGTAAAAATAATTGTTAACTATTGAAAATGATTGCTTTTGTGAGGGGAAGAGGGTTACCCCAATAAGAGAAGGAAGAATAGTGCAATAGGAAGAGCCACTTCAACCATGAGATCTATAAGCACCTCAAAGATCAAACAAAGTAGAGCTTTTATTTTTTTAATTTCAGGGAAGAGTAGGTAGGCAAGAAAGAATTGGGTGTGGGGCAGTGGGATGACTGGGTGGCATTATCAGACAGTTGATAAGGGAATTTTTTTCCCTGAGGTCAACTGATTCTTGAGAGGGGTCATTAAGGAGGGGTTGTTGGCCTTCCATTCTCAAGAATGGGCCACAGCTCAATGGCTTGAAAGAAGGAGAAAAACCTGACTAAAATTTGATCGAGTCTAGACATTGACCAACCAGAACAGTTGATGGGGACAGCTGGTTCAGCTGGATACACAGGATAGTAGGAACATCCTTGATAGGTAAATAGAAGGGTCTCAGGAAGAACTGGAGCATCGTTCATGATAGAGCATTATCGCATAGTTCCCACTACCTAGCAGCATGTTTGGAAGGCTAGTCAGCTTGTTTTCCCCTCAGAATTGGCTCTCAGTTGCTTTGCACTTGTATCTCTGCCATAATCAGAGCTCAGAGCTTTGCTTTCCCTTCTGATACCTCTATACTTCCTCTCTCCTCTACTACTTCTCTAAAATGTAAAATTATCTGAGAGGATATTCCTGGTGATCTAATGTCCACCCAATATGAATCATTCATTTTGGATAGAATTCCATCTTCACGTTACTTCAAAGGCTACAAGTTTCTGCCATATCTTGTCTCTACAGACTCTTCATTTGTTGTGTGGGCATCAAGTTGCTTTCCTTTGATCTGTGGGGCCTCTAGAGGATACAGGCTCTCGGAAAGTTCATGAACTCTCAAATACAGAGATTTAATCAGATACCACTGTAGTTTTTAAGTTGTCAATGATTTTTATGCCATACATGTGAGCTTTAACATAAACATTTATTTTTATTTAAAAATTATTGTGGTGGCATTCGTTAATAAAATTTTAGGTTTCAAGTGTACATTTCTATGATACGTCATCTGTATATTGTATTGTGTGTATACCAGCCGAAGTTAAAATTTTCCGCTACCATATATTTGACTTATTTTACCCTTTGCTCCTCTCCTCCACCCCTCTGGTAACCACCATGCTGTTGTCTGTGTCTATGACAACCCCACTCATCACTTTCTGTCAGACTTCGAAAGTTCTCTTTCTATGTCCATATTAGTACATTGGAATGCCTATATCTCTGTTGTCTGTGTCTATGAGTTTTTGTTTGTTTTTTCCATTTGTTCATTTGTTGCTTTCAGTTTTATGTCCCACACATGAGTAAAACATATGTTTCTTGACTTTTTCTGTATGACTTATTTCTTTTTTTCCTTTTTACTTAATTTATTGGGATGACACTGGTTAATGAAACTGTACAGGCTTCAGATGCACAGTTCCAAAACACATTACCTGTACACTGTACTGTGTGTTTACCATCCCAAGTCAGATTTCTGTCCACCATTTTCTGTCTGACTTACTTCACATAGCATGATAGTCTCAAGATCTTTAAAAGCTCTTGGGTATGTGTATTTGTGTGTGTGTATAAAACAAACTTCTTGTATAGTCTTATAATTTTAAACTCTTGATTCTATTTTTTTCCTCTGGAGCATACCTGATGACATGTATTTTCTTTTTAAATACCTGAAGACGACTTTCATGAGTTGTCTATTTCTTATTACTAGCATAATATAGAGTTGCTCTATTAGTACACTGGATAATAGCAGTAATTATGGTTTTCCTTGAGTTTTGTTAAATATATATTTGTTTATTTCCCTCATGAGACTACAAGCTGGTGTCTTTCATTTTTTATGTTACCTCCTAGAGTGATTTCCTACCCTTAGGTACTTAATAAACACCTGATACTGTATATTTATTAAAATGAAGTACATGCAATCTAATTTGTAGCACCTCTGACCAATAGCACATTTAGCATTAAGGACTTGAAACAATGAGCCAGTTTGGTTCTGATCGTAAAAATGACTTATTTGATCTATAAAAATTAAAAATTTTTTTTTACTGGTATTGTTACTGAAATAAAGTGGTGTGAAACAGGAAAATATCACAAACATGAAACATTCCATCATTATTTTGATTCTTTGTTTTTGCCTGCATGTATAATTTTTTCGTAGCTGCCAAATAGTGTACAGGAGTTTGATGAATCAATATGAAGGCAGGAAGCAACTTTTACTCCCAAAAACCATTTGGCAGGCATCTTTAGCTCACCTCTCTGGCTGCAATGATTATAATTTGTCCATGTTCTATATCTCATAAGGACAATCTCATCAGGAAGTTCCTGGGTAGATGGAAAAGAGATGCCAAATACACAGGGTAATGACTCTACTTACAGCTCTCTGCTGTGCAGCTTGATTGCCTGGTGTGTAAGGAAAGGAACAGCTGTTAGTTAACCTTTCAGCTGAACAAGGCAACATGGCAGGAGGCTCTGGGGCTGCCTGTACTGAGAAAGGAAGTGAGACAGTGCTTATCGTCAAGGTGCCAGAGCAACCCCACTAATCACTTTCTGTCAGACTTCGAAAGTTCTCTTTCTATGCCCATATTAGTACATTGGAATGCCTAGTCTTATTTGCCATGAATGAAATAATTCAATATTTTAATTATGTTCCTAATAAAGTACGTTTTGAATTTCTGTAGATTTCTGTAAATGTAATCCAGGATGAGCCTTCTATATATTATATTCTTCCATGTATGTCCTCTTTGAGGAAGTGTCTGTTTAGATTCTCTGTGCATTTCTCAATTGGATTGTTTGCTTTTGGGTGTTGAATTGCATATTCTCTCATTTCAGTAGGTGTCTTTCTGTTTTGTTGATGGTTTCCTTCACTGTGCAAAACTTTGGTTTGACATAGTTCCTTTAGTTTATTTTTTAGTTTCCCTTGCTCAAGGAGATATAGCAGAAAAAAATGTTGCTAAGAGAAGTGTCAGAGTTACTGCCTATGTTTTGTTCTAGAAGTTTTGTGGTTTTGAGTCTTACATTTAAGTCTAATCCATTTTGAGTTTATTCTTATATATGGTGTACAAAAGTATTCTAGTTTCATTTTTTATATGTATCTGTATAATTTTCCCATTTATTGATTAGACTATCTTTACCCCATTGTGTGTTCATGCCTCCTTTGTCATATGTTAATTAACCATATAGGGTTTATTTCTCATCTTTCAATTCTCTTTCATTGATCTATATGTCTGTTTTTATGCCAGTACAATGCTGTTTTGATTACTATGGCATTGTAGTATAGTTTGATATCAGGTAGTCTGATACCTTTAACTTTGTTTATTTTCCCCCCTCAAGATTGCTATGGAAATCCTGGCTGGTGTGGCTCAGTGGATTGGCAACCAGCCTGTGAACCCTAAGGTCACTGGTTCAATTCCCTAGTTAGGGCATAACCAGGTTGCAAGTCAGGTCTCCAGCAAGGTCTTTAGCTGGAGGCAGGTGAAAAGCAACCATATATTGATGCTTCCTTCCCTTCCTCCCTCCCTGCCCTTTTCTCTGAAAATAATAAATAAAATCTTTTTAAAAAAAGGATTAAAAAAAGATTGTTATGGCTATTTTAAAATAGTTCCATATAAATTTTTGGATTATTTGTTTTAGTTCTGTGAAAAACATTATTGTTATTTTGATAGTAATTGCTTTGAATTTATAGGTTGCTTTGGGTAGTATGGACATTTAAGCAATGTTAATTCTTCCTATCCATGAGCTACCATTTATTTGTATCTTTTTCATTTTCTTTCTTAATGTTTTATAATTTTCCAAGTACAGGTCTTTTACCTCCTTGGTTAAGTTTATTCCTAGGTATTTTATTTTATCTTTTGATGCAATTACAAATGGGATTGTTTTCTTAGTCTCTCTTTCTGACAAGTCATTGTTGGTGTATAAAAATGCAACTAATTTATGAATATTTATTTTGTATCCTGCTACTTTACTAATTTTTAAAATCAATTTTAGTAGTTTCTTTGTGGAATCGTTAGCATTTTCTCTCTATAGTATCATGTCTTCTGCAAATAATGACAGTTTTACTTCATTTCTTTTTAATTTGGGTGCCTCTTATTTCTTCTTCTTGTCTGATGGTTGTGACTAGGACTTCCAAACTATGTTGATTGCTAGGACTTCCAATACCATGTTGAATAAATGTTAAAAGTGGACGTTCCTGTATTGTCCCTGATCTTAAGGAAAATGCTTTTAGTTTTTCCCATAAGCATGCCTGCAATGTCATTTTTTTTTTTTTTAAGATTTTATTTATTATTTCCAGAGAGAGAGGAAGGGAGGAGGCAGAGAGGGAGAGAGACATCAGTGTATGGTTGCTTTTTACCTGCCTCCAGCCACAGACCTGGCTGGAGACCTGGCTTGCAATCTGATTATGTGCCCTGGCTGGGGAATTGACTGCAATGTAGTCTTAAAGGCACATTCAAAATAGGGTTATGTCAGTATTTTGATTTTACATTATAGATATTCTTTAACAATAAGACTCACTTAATATCTTATAGTATTGGTCATTCAAAAATGTATATTTTTCTAAATATAACATTAATGCATATTCATTTTGAAAATTGGCAAATGCAGTAATGTATAAAGAAATAAGAGGCCCTGACTGGTGGCACAGCGGATAAGGTGCCGGCCTGCAAACCCAAAGGTTGCTGGTTCAATTTTTAAGAAATGATTTTGATATCCATTGCTTCTTACAGTGTTATAATGTGTTTTATCAAGGGTGATATATAGGTGAAAGTACTTGTAAATACGAGGTTTCGTCATTGTACAGTCAAACCTACCAATTTAATAGTGATTAATGTTACCAATTTTTAATTATTAGTAATATCAAATGATTTTTTTGTATTTGTTGGGCATTTTGTGTGTTTTAAAGTTTTTTCTTTATATTTCTAATCAGGTTTTTATTGGACAATTGTCTTCTTACATTACGATTATTTCTATTATTTATTTCTATATATACTTATTATTTTTTAGTTGTTGTATTACACTTATTTCATTTTCCCCTATTGTTCTCCCCTGCCGACCCTCCCCATCCCCTCTCCCACAGTTAATCCCCATCTTAATTGTTCACTTCCATGAGTCTTTCACTTTAGCTCCTCTATTAAACCCTTCCTCTGTTTTCCCCCCTCACCCCTCTGCCCAATCACTGTCATTTTGCTCCTTTCTCCCCCATGTCTCTGGTTTCATTCTCCTTATGTTTGTTTTGTTCATTAGTTTCCTGTATTAAGTGAGATCATATGGTATTAGTATTTTGCCACCTGACTTATTTCATTAAGCTTGATACTCTCCAGTTCCATCCATGCTATTGAAACTGCTAGGAGTTGCTTGCTTCTTTCTTTCTGCTACATAGTATTCCATTGTGTAAATATACCACAGTTTTTTAATCCATTCATCCACTGATGGGCACTAAGGCTGTTTCCAGCACTTGGCTATTATATGTAAATAGTGAGGCTATGAACATAAGGATGCATAGGTTCTTCTGAACTGGTGTTTCAGGGATTTTTGGGTAGAATCCTAGCAGTGGAATCACTGGGTCAAAAGGCAGTTCCATTTTTAGTTTTTTGAGGAAATTCCATACTGTTTTCCATAATGGCAGTGCCAGTCCGCAGTCCCACAACATTGCACTAGGGTTCCCTCTTCTCCACATCCTCACCAGCTCTTGTTGTTTATTGATTTGTTAATGATGGCCATTCTGACAAGTGTGAGGTGGTATCTCATTATGGTTTTAATTTGCATCTCTCTGATGACTAGTGATGTTGAGCATTCTTTCATATGCTTATGGGCCCTTTGTATGTCCATTTTTTAATTAGGCTGTCTGTCTCCCTGTTGTTGAGTCTTACAAGTTTTTTTACATATTTTGGAGAGCAAACCCTTGTCTGAGGTATCATTGGCAAATATGTTTTCCCATATAGTTGGTTCCCTTTTCATGTTGCTGATGTTTTCTTTAGCTGCACAGAAACTTTTCAGTTTGATGTAGTTCCATTTGGTTATTTGTTCCTTTATTTCCCTTGAACTTGGACAAGTATCAGTGAAAATATTACTGTGTAGGATATCTGATATTTTACTGCCTGTGTTCCTCTAGGATTTTTATGATGGCATGGCTTATGTTTAAGTGCTTTATCCATCTTGAGTTTATTGTGGTGTATGAGGTAAGTTAGTGGTTTAGTTTAATTTTTTTTTCAGTGTCCCTGTCCAATTCTCCCACTTGTTGAAGAAACTGTTTTCACTCCATTTTTATGCTCCTTCCCCCTTTACCAATTTTTTTAAAATTTAATTTTATTGTTGTATTACATCCATCCCCTTTTTACTTCCCTCTGTCCCCTTCCACAACCACCCACTCCTCCACAAAGTCAATCTCATTTGTTGTCCATGTCCATGGTTCTTCCATACTAGGTTCTTATCTAAACTGCTTCCCTTCTTTGCCTCTTCCTCCTCCTCCCCCCACCCCCTGCCCCCCATCCCTCTGCCCACTGAAGGTCTATTCACTGTATTCATGTATCTGGTTCTGTTTTGCTTGTTGTGTGTTTTGTTCTTTATTGTCCTGTAATGGGTGAGATCATATGGTATTTTTCTTTCACTGACTGGCTTATTTCACTAAGCATAATACTCCCCAGTTCCATCCATGTTGTTGTAAAGGTTAGGAATTCCTTCTTTCTTTCTGTTGTGTAGTATTCCACTGTGTAAATGTACCCAAGTTTTTGGATCCAATCATCCACTGATGGGCACTTAGGCTGTTTCCAGCACTTGGCTATTGTAAATAACACTGCTATGAACATAGGGGTACATAGGTTCTTATGAATTGGTGTTTCAGGATTCTTCAGGTATAGTCCTAGCAGTGGAATTGCTGGATCAAAAGGCAGTACCATTTTTAGTTTTTTAAGGAAACTCCATACTGTTTTCTATAGTGGCTGCACCAGCCTGCCACCAGCAGTGCACCAGGGTTCCCTTTTCCCCACATCCTCGCCAACACTTGTTTATTGATTTGTTGATGATTGCCATTCTGACAGATGTAAGGTGGTATCTTATTGTGTTTTTAATTTGCATCTCTCTGATGGCTAGTGATGTTGAGCATTCTTTCATATGCCTTTGGGCCCTTCATCTTCCTCAGAGAGTTGTCTGTTCAAGTTCTTTGCCCATTTTTAATTGTGCTGTCTGTCTTCCTGGTGTTGAGTCACATAAGTTCTTTATATATTTTGGGTATCAAACCCTTGTCTGAGGTATCATTGGCAAATATGTTTTCCCATACAGTTGGTTTCCTTTGAATTTTGCTGGTGTTTTCTTTAGCTGAACAGAAACTTTTCAATTTGATATAGTCCCATATGTTTATTTGTTCACTTATTTCCTTTGCCCTTGGAGAAGTATCAGTAAATATATTTCTGCATAGGATATCTTAAAATTTTACTGCCTATATTTTTCTGCAGGAGCTTTATGGTGGCACTGCTTATGTTTAAATCCTTTATCCATCTTGAGTTTATTCTGGTGTATGGTGTAAGTGGGTGGTCTAGTTTTATTTTTTTGCATGTTGCTGTCCAGTTCCTCCAACACCACTTGTTGAAGAGACTTTTTACTCCATTTTATGGTCCTTCCCCCTTTGTTGAATATTAATTGACCATGGAGTCCTGAGTTTATTTCTGGGCTCTGTATTCTCTTCCATTGATCTATATGTCTATTCTTATGCCAGTACCATGCTGTTTAGCCTTGTAGTATAGTTTGATGTTTGGTATTATGATTCCTCCTACCTTATTCTTCTTTCTCAAGATTTCTGTGGCTATTAGTGGGCATTTTTGGCTCCATATAAATTTTTGAAGTATTTTTCTATCTCTGTGAAGTATGTCATTGGTATCTTAATTGGGATTGCATTGAATTTGTAGATTGCTTTGGGTAATATGGACATTTTAATGATGTTAATTCTTCCCATCCATGAACATGGTATGTGCTTCTATTTATTGTATCTTCCTTAATTTCTTTCTTCCCTATTGTGTAGTTTTCTGAGTACAGGTCTTTTACCTCCTTGGTTAAGTTTATTCCTAGGTACTTTATTTTTCTTGTTGCTATAGTATATGGGATTTGTTTTCTAGCGTCTATCGCTGATGTTTCATTGTTGTTATAAAAAATACCTTTGATTTTTGAGTATTGACTTTATATCCAGCTATTTTTCTAAATTTGCTTATTAGGTCAAGTAGTTTTTTGATGGATTCTTATTGGGTTTTCTATATACACTGTCATGTCATCCACAAATAATTACAGTTTTACTTCCTCCATTTCAATTTGGATGCCTTTGGTGCCTTTTTCTTGCCTGATCGCTATGGCTAGAACTTCCAAAATGATGTTGAACAGAAGTGGAGAAAGTGGACAGCCTTATTTTGTTCCTGATCTTAGGGGGCAAGCTTTTCATTTTTGCCTATTGAGTATGATGTTAGCTGCAGGTTTCTCATATATGGCCTTTATCATGTTGAGGTAAGCTCCCTCTGTTCCCACTTTGCTGTGTTTTTATCATAAATGGATGCTATATTTTATCAAATGCATTCTCAGCATCAATGGACATGATCACGTAGTTTTTGGCTTTAATTTTGTTTATGTTGTATATTATGTTAATTGATTTGTAAATGCTGTACCATCTTTGAATCCCTGAGATGAATCCCACTTGATCATGGTATATGATCTTTTTAATGTATTGCTGGATCCTTTTTGCCAATATTTGGTTGATAATTTTAGCATCTCCATTCATCAGAGATATTGACCTGTAGTTTTCTTTCTTAGTTGTGTCTTGACCTGGTTTTGGAATTAGACTAATAATGGCCTCATAGAAAGAGTTAAGATTTTTCCTCTTTTTGGATTTTTTGAAATAGGCTGAGAAGAATAGGAGTTAGATCTTCCCTGTTTGGTAAAATTTGCCTGTGTAGCCATCTGGTCCAGTGATCTTGTGTGCTGGGAGCTTTTTGGTTAGCACTTCAATTTCACTAGTACTTATTGGTCTATTCGGGCTCTCTGTGTCTTCTTGATTTATTTTGGTAGTTTATACGGGGTGCACATGATAAATTGGCAAAATTTTAGTAAACTAAATAACATGCCACAAAAGCATTATATTTTGAAAATTTTTTCTTATATGTAAGTACATAAACAGTATTTTTTAATTGTTAAAAAAAGTCTCCATTTGCTGCAATAATAGACTTGATTTGACTTCAGAATCTTGAGTGCACTTTAATTAACTTTTCTTTATCTATGGAGATCATCATGTTTTCAGTCTTAGCTTTAGCAGCCTCTTTATTACAATGAGGTTGTTTATGAGCTTCTCTCTCACAAATGTTCCATACATAATAGTCTAAAGGATTTGCATCTGGTGAAATAGGCCGCCAGATTTCCTTTGACCAAAATTCAGGAATGTTGACACTGAGACATTCATGCACCTTTTTGGGTCATGTGCTGGTGCACCATCTTGTTGGAAGATAAAATGATGTCCATTTGCAACTTGCTTCATCCATAGTACAACTACTTTTCTCAAAACATCAAAGTAAACATCAGCAGTCACCTTCAAGTCTTGTGGGAAAAAATGCAGGATCATTCTATCTCCTTCATTATTGACAACATTTAACACCATCACTGTAGCAGTACATTTAGTTTTCATGACAATTGGGACTTCATTAAGATTCTCACAGCGTTTCCTGTTGTTTCTTCTGTTGACTGTTTGGTCCTGCTGAGAAGAAAATCAGACAGTATTTTTTCTTTGGGATTTTTCAATTTTAGTAAATTGAAAAACATTTTTCAATGTTAGTAGTTTCCGTGCTTTTGCAAAATGCCTTTCCTTTGTCTGCTATGTCCTAAGCTGGCCTAGTCTAAGAACATATGATCTGTATCTGACATCTTCAGCAATAATTTTGGGAAATGTTGCATCCAACAGCTGCAGTTCTCTTGCTATGGAGCGCATTGACTTTTCTGGATCTTCATTGATGACCTCCTGGATTCTGTGTACAATATCTGGACTTGTGTGATCCTTGTGTACCTTATGCATTTTCCTTGTTGCTGTGGTGACATCAGGATCAGCATCATACACCTTCTTCATGCTGTCAACTGTATGTAGGGGGATGTTATTGAAGTCTGCAATTTTCTTAGCAGTTTTCCCTGCATGCAGTCCAGAAATTATGGTTGCTCTAACATCATGTTCCTTTCACATGACAGTTGCTTTCAGAATTTAATACTTATATATGAAACAATGATGTTGAATCATAAGTTTAGAAACATAGTTTTTCAACATTAATAAGAAGCATGTGAAAAAAGGAGATACAAAGTTATTGCCAATGTATTGTGCACACCCTGTGCATTTCCAGCTATTTGTCCATTTCACCCAGGTTGCCAAATTTCTTGTCATATAGTTATATGTAGTAATTTTTTACAATCCTTTGTATTTCTGTGGTATCAGTTGTGATTTCTCCTCTATTGTTTCTGATTTTGTTTATTTGGATCCTCTCTTTTATTCTTGATGAGTCTGGTTAATAGCTTGTCAATTTTGTTTATCTTTTCAAAGAGCCAGCTCCTGGAATTATTAATCTTTTGAATTGTGCTTTTAGTCTCTATGTCATTTAATTCTGCTCTGAGCTTGATAATATCCTTCCTTCTACTTGCTCTGGGTTTTGTTTGTTGTTGCTCCTCTAATTCTTGTAGTTTATGGTTAGGTTGTTTGTGTAAGCTTCTTCTAACCTTGTTAGGAAGGCCTGTATTGCATTGAACTGCCCTCTGAGGACTGCCTTTGCTGTGTCCCATAGGTTTTGGGCTATTGTGTATTCATTGTCATTTGTTTCCAGAAACTTTTTGATTTCTTCTTTGATTTCATTGCTAACTCATTCATTACTTAATAGTATGCTATTCAGACTCCATGAATCAGGATGTTTTTGTTTTTTCCCCTTGAGGTTGGTTTCTGGTTTTAAGCCATTGTGATCTGAGAAGATCCTTTGTATGATTTCAGTTTTCTTGAATCTGTGGAAGTTTGCCTTGTGTCCTATCATGTGGTCTAGCTTTGAGAAGGTTCCATGTGCATTTGAAAAGATTGTGTAAATTGCTTCCTTGGGGTGAAAAGTTCTGTATGTATCAGTTCATTCCATTTCCTTTAGAGTTTTGTTTAATGCCTCAATTATTGCTTGGAAGATCTGTCCATTGTTGATAATGGGGTATTAAAATCCCCTACTAAGTCTATTGCTATCGATATCCTTGAAGTCCTCCAAGATTTTCCTTATATGTTTGTGTGCTCCTATGTTGGGTGCATATATGTTTACAAGGGTTATATCTCATTGCTGGATTGTTCCCTTAAATATTATGAAATGTCCTTCTTTGTCTCTTGTTAGTGCCTTCGTTGTAAAAATCTATTTTGTCTGATATAAGTATTGCTACCCCAGTCTTTTTTTCATATCCATTTGCTTGAAATATATTTTTCCATCCCATCACTTTCAGTCTGTGTTAATCTTTTGTTCTAAAGCAGGTCTTTTGAAGACAGCATATATGTGGGTCATGTTTTCTTATCCATTCAGCTACCCTGTGCCTTTTGATTGGTACATTTAATCAGTTTACATTTAAGGTTATTATTGACAGGTACTTATTCATTGATATTTTCCCCCACCTCTGTTCCTCTCTATCTCTCTTTCTTCATCTTTAAAGAAGACCCTTTAGCATCTCTTCCAATGCTGGTTTGGTGGAGATGTAGTCTTTTATCCTTTTTTTGTCTGTAAAATTCCTTATTTCACCTTCCATTTTGAATGAGAGCCTTGCTGGGTAGAGTAGTCTTGGTTGCAAGCCTTTGTTTTTCATTGCTTGAAGTACTTTTTGCCATTCCCTTCTGGCTTGTAGATTTCTGTTGAGAAGTCATTTGATAACTTATTGGAGCCCCCTTATATGTTATTAGCTATTTCTCTCTTGCTGGTTTTAGGATTCTCTTCTTGTCTTTGAAATTGCCATTTTAATTTTGATGTGTCTTGGAGTGGGCCTGTTTGTGTTCATCTTCATTGTGACCCTTCGTGCTTCCTGAACTTGAATGACATTTTCTTTCCTCAAGTTAAGGAAGTTTTCTATCCCATGCTTCTCTTCCTCTCCTTCTGGTATCCCTATGATAAGGATATTATTTCATATCATATTGTCTTGCAGCTCTCCTAAAACCTCTTCATTCTTTTTCAGTCTTTTTTCATTTTGTTGCATTGTCTGGGAATTTTTTTCTATGTTGTCCTCCAGCTTGCTAATCTGATTCCCTGTTTCTTCTAGTCTCTGCTCCTACTATATTCTTGAATTCAGAAATTGTATTCTTCATTTCCTCCTGGCTCTTATTGATAGTTTCTATCTCCTTTTTAATGCTGATATAGTTCTCAGTAATTTCCTTGTAGCTAATCTGGAGTTCTTAGTTCCCTTGGAGTTGTTTGTAGTTTTCTTTGAGTTCTCTGAGCTCATTGAACTTCTCTATCTACATTATTTTGAATTTCATGTCTTATACTTTGCTTGCCTCTATTTCATTTTGCATTCTTTCTGGAGATTCCTCCTTTCTTTTGATGATGGATTGTTTCTTGTTCTCCCCATTGTAGGTGACTCTTCTTGTTAGTTTTTGCTTTTTAGATTGGGTTTTTATTGAGTTCTGGTTTGTGGTGTGACCTTCTGTCATGTAGAAGTGCACTTCCTTTATTTCCTGGATCCACCTCTGGTGATATCAGATCATTCCATAGTTTGGGCCTAGTCAGCTTTTTGGAGCCAACCAGACAGAGATCCACTGTCTTTGTGCCCTTTAGTTCTTAATCCAATTTGTTTGTGCTCAGCTGTCAAGTGTAGTACTGCTGGATGGGACAGATTAATTCCGTTGTAATCCAATCAATCTGTGATTAGCTGCCAGACTCAGGCACCACTGGGTGGGGCAGATTGAATCCAATGAGCAGGTCTATGATGTCCCCTCAGGCAGATGCTGTGTGACACAGCATAGTCCTGTGATGTGGGTGATAAGTCAGCACTGAGACCCTGTCAGCTGCTCTCTCATTTCCCTCCTCAAACCACTACTCCAAACTCTCTTTAATTATCTCTAGTTCACTCTGCCTTCCCTCTGCTGGAGCCCAGGATTAGTTGGTGCCAATATATTTTTGTGCTTGGTCACTTTAGTAATTCTCTGCCTTTAGCCATCTCAGGCTAGCAACCCCCTTGGCTTTTTGCTTTTCACAGTTGGATTCTGTTTTACTCAGCTGTGTTGCTGTTGTGGGAACCTAGACACCAGAATGTGGGCCTTGTGGGGATTAGGATATGCTATAACCAGGCCAGATGAAGCAAAAAATGCAGAAAGTACCAATGGTCTGTTCTCTCCTGGAGATCAGAAATTAAAAACAAAGCACTAGGTACATCCTATATGGTTTCTGGGGACTCTCCAACAGCCCCATCAGTCAGGGATTCACTACTGGATGCCACCCCCCAAAATCAGGGCCAGTAGAAATCAGATGCACCACCTTCACCTGAACTCTGTGATTGTGGTTAACTGAATCGTGTGCTCTGTTACATTCTGTAACCATAGTAATCGGGGCCCTATAACCATTGTAATGGGTACAGTTTTTCAGTTTAAAAGCACAACCACTCTCTTTTAGGGTGGGCTGATTTCTATAGTCAGCTCTTTCCTCTCTTTCTGCACTTCCCTCCAGTAAACCTTCTTGCTTTTACTAGTATCTCTGGCTCTTTGCTGCACTCCTCCATTCCTGTCCCCAGCACTCCTCCATTCCTGTCCCCACCAAGACTGACAGCTGTAGGCCAGGAACCTCAGTTGGGGGTTTAGAACCCACCATTCTTTAGAACCCCCAGATCTAGACACTCTCACGTCTCTGCAATTTTTACAAGTCACATTATGATGAATTGGCCTCTACTGTGCTTTTGTCATTATCAGGCTTCCTTCCAACTTGTGTTCTGTTGGTTATTATGAATAATTTCTCTCCAATTAAGTTCTAATTAAGATGGGTCCTGGGAGGAGATCGGTGTAGCTCCATTTACTCCTCTGCCATCTTGGTCCCTCCTCAGTGATCTTCTAATGCTGTTAATATGCTAGGAAAACAGTTATCCAAAAGTTCCATTTTTAATAGTTTTCTTGTTCCCCACTATGGCAGTCCACATTTAGGGAATGATGACTGCCACTGAATAAAACTAACTGAGCACCTCTTCTGAAAAGAGAGAAACTTCTGAAGAAAATACAGAAGCCTGAGAAGCTGCTCATTCTTTTTTTTTTTTTATTGTTGTTGTATTACATCCATCCCCTTTTTGCTCCCCTCTGAAGCTGCTCATTCTTGATTTTAAAGGGAATGCCTGTAGTTGTGTTTCATAATTCATTCATTCATTCATCAAGTATATTTTATGTATCCACTACACAAGCAGTACTATGCTGAGTATAAGAGATAAAATGGTGAGAAAACAGATAACATCTCAGCTTTTGAACTTATAGTCTAGTGGGTGATTATAATTAAAGTTATCTAAATGTATAAATTTATAATCTTATAGTTATATGTTGACTGATTGAGGCTTTTGCTATAAATATCTTTTTAAGATTTTACTAATTGTAAAGCATCCTGATATTTCAGCTATGAAGAAAGTTGAAATAAATATTAACTACAATGGAATAATTATTTAAAAATTTTAAGCAAGTAGATAAATTAATACTTGTCCATTTCTTTCTATTATTTCTTTGAGCTTTTGGAATTTTTTTCTTAGACTGAGAACTTTTGGTTGCTTTTTCTCTTTGAAATAGTTTGTTTATCTTTTAATCTGTTCTTTTCATTCCTTCTGAAGAACTCTGTACCACCTAAAAGTTTGTTTATTATAAACTTACTAAGACTTCTTAACTTGGAATAGCCAAGTATTTAACAATTAGTAGCTAGCTACAAGTTACTTAATGGGATGATACTATTGAATTTTTGGGACCAATAGTTCTTAGCATAGAGACAATAATGTTCAAAATTCACCTCCTACTTCCCTCTCTGCAGATTCAGCCTAGCACCCATTGAGGCTAAACAAGTAAAAGGGGAAAAATTACAGAACATCATCTCTCCCTTCACATTCCTTCCCCTGTTATGCTAGAACCTGCTGAAAGTTTTATGTCACCACTGTGAGTAGATGTCATTTGGCCAACCTGTGGGATATGTTTGAATAGGCAGGTGTGGGTAATAGGATAAGGAAGAACTATGGTTTTTTTGAGGTGCATTCTTAACACTTTAGAGCTTAAAGAGTGAACTTCCTGCTGTCAAGGATTTTGGTATCTTCTCTTTAGTGTGAGGATAGACAGAAAACTGGATTTCTGTGAGGGTGGTGTGAAAAGATAAATGAAAATGAGGCTTGGTGATGTGTCAAATTGTCATTTATAGTTACTATTTAGCTTAGTGTCTAAACATCCCCCCCCCCCAAATATTCTTGCTTTTCTGCCTTCACTTTTTTTTCCCCTGATCTATCAATTTTTCTAAAGGAATCGGTGAAATCAAATTGAACATTAAATCCTCCAGGGAATTAGAAGATTATTCTCAAGAAAAAATAATTACAAAGGGGTATGGATAGCGGCCAAGAAATTTTCCTGAGTTTTCATTTTCTATTTTAGATTCCTGCTGTCACTACTTTTAGGAAATATTCCTTGGAATTAAATAGCACCATAGTCCTCAATGGACTTTGAACAACTAAAAAAAAAAAAATGTACAAGAAAAGTGGTGGCAGCTCCTATGGAATTGTTTCAGATCTTTGAAGATATTTTTTTCTCTCTTTGAGAATTCTTGAGTGAATTTAGGGAAATTACTATTTTATTTGTCACACATGCTGGTGAATGGATCTTAAAAATATTTGAAAATATTTTGGGGGGTCTTCTCACAAAAGGAATCATACACTTTAATATTTAAAAAAGGAAAATATAAAATACAAAGAACAAAATATTATTCATAATGTTCCCAAATATACGCATCATTGTTTGTTTAAGTTCAGTGTTTACGCTTCAGGTTCTTTTCATTTCATACATTTTAATTTTTACAAAATACTGCTTAATTTTTTGTTTTTCTGTACAATGATCATTTTTATATGTTATTTTTAATAGCTGCATGATATTCAGTCATACACATGAATGGTTATTTAACTATCTCCTCATTGATGGAAATTTTTATTGTTTCGGGTATTTTTACTGATATAAACAGGCTAAGACAAAATTCTAGCATATATATACCTTGGCAAAAAATATCTAATTATTTTCTCAAAATAAATTCCTTGGGTGTGAAATTATGGGAGTATGAAAAATTTTTAACTTTTGATAGCTGTAACTAAATAGCTCTATGGGAAGGTTAAATTAATTTGTATCTCTCACGTTATAAGAGTATGTATTTTTCCAAACTTTATCAAGATTAAGTTTGATCAATTTTATGTTTAATCTTTGCTTTTGAATTATACTTTATTGTTATTTACATTTTTATTCCTTTGGAGACAGGTAAAATAGCTTTTGATATTACCTTCTGTAATAAAAAGCAGGATTTTATCTATAATATTTTATTGGCAGTTATAAGGTACAAGTAACTTGATGGCAGTAGCCAGAAAGCATAAGGTGGGGTTTGCGTTGGTTGGAGGAGAATAAGAGCTTAATGTTTTTCGACTGAGAAATCAAGTAGCTCAAGTTCCATGCCACTGCTTCTGTTCTTAAAATTCAAGATGGTGGGGACAGAGATGAGCACTGAAGTTTCTTGAAAGAAGGACTAATTATTTCACTTTCAGAGCAGTACCTAGCATGTAGCACAGCACTTGGCACTTGAGGATGTCTTGTGACTGTGGCTTTAGTTTTTGGAGGTCACCAAGCATCGTTACTTTCAAACGATTCCCTTAGACAAGAAAATCAAAAGCCCACTCCTGTGGCTAGAATAGGTGAAGTTCCAAGGAAAAGCAGCTGTGCTTGTGTTAGGATAAGGTAAAAAGGGAAGTAGTTTTTAATTCTGATGGTAGTTAATAATAAGTACAAATACTGTCTACCATAGTTTAATTCTTACAATTGTGTGACTTGTCAAAAGTACATTATAGTAAATCTAATTAAAATTTGAGCTTTGTAATGATACTGAATGACATGAGGTCTGTGGGCTGTGTACCTTATGTGTACCTATTTGGAATTCTCAAAGATCTTTTCCTTTAAATAATTCAGAATATATACAGTAAAGTTGAAGGCTTTTTGCTGTGTACCTCTACTAATTTTAAAGACAGGGAATGTATATTTTATTTGCTACCTATATAGGTCAGCTTTATTTCTAAAAGTTACTTCTTTATTTGTGACTTCTTGGGAGATGCTACTCATGGGTTGAAAAACATCTGGATGATATTCATTGTGTTCCATTGGCTCACTATAGTTATAGTCATTTGACTATTAGTTTACTTAATTCTTATTCAGTTAAGGTCTTGAATTATGTGTGCATGAAAAGGGAAAAGTGACTTTGATCTCTGAATTTCAATCACTAATTCATATAAAAATTAGTCTCCATAAATAATAGTGAAAAATAGCTTATCAATTGAAAGTAGGCATCCTTGGATTTTCTTGAAATATAAATCTGTTAAATTTAAGCAGTTTTAGAGAACTTACTGATTTTTTTAAACTTTGTATTGTAGAATAGTCTTTTATGAAGTAAATTCTACATACCTAAAAAGAGTCAATGGCTTATACTTGCAATAAGAACAATATTCTTACTTATAGCTCAGGTTTGATGCTTTCTGATTGACAAGTTACTTATTAAACTTAGTTTTGTATAAAGGAAGATTTTGGCCATTATGATACAAAAGAAATTTTGAGAGTTATTTTCAATGTTCTTAGCTGGTTTTACTTTCTAATTATAGAGGCAGCTAATGATTGCTTTAGAATGGGGACAGAAATATATTTCATTTTGACATATTTTAAGTAACTTTCCTACTACTATTTTGATTTTTGTAATTGTTTGAAGAAACAAATTTATGACATGAAACTTCCCCAGCTTCTTTTGACCTTGAGTTACAATCTGATTTTTTTGTTAAGTTTTAATTTTATGATATACCACATCTCTATTGTGTCCAAAACTAAACTTCGGGATAGAGGTATATTTTTCTACCCTGGGATTGTGAACAGAATAAAGTCCAGAGAATTGTGTTTAAATGAATGTGTATGTATAGGAGTTTTGAATAACCTAGGTACTTCTCCCCATAAACAGTTTGTTAATGTGCAATCTGTCCCTGGAGTTCCTATGAACTTGGAGCTTAATGAACAGGTGGAGAAAGAGGATGAATCCCAATCCAAATGGATCCGACAGTTTATCAGGCAATTTCACTGATCACTAATCCATTTCATTTGGTGACTTAATTTATCACACAGTTATAATTTTTATCCCTTGGGTTTCTAGGTGGAAATTAATTCAGAAATATGTCCAATACCATGGGATTGAGGAGACCTATTTAAGCTTTGTGACAACTTTTAGAAATAAATTATTTTAAATACATAAAATAGGTTTCTCTTACAATTCCACTGTGTTATTCAGGTCTTCCTTAAAATGTGTAAGTGGTACTAGCATTTGAGAGTATATAATGACAATGAGCTAAGGTTTATTTGTTCCTGTAAGAAAATTTCTGAACTAGACAAATTATTAATTTAAATTTATTGGTGAAATACCTATTAAAATAAGTAATCATGTGAATATAATTCTATCTTTATATACTAAAAACATGTTTCACAGTATTCATAGCAAGAATAACGAGCACAAGGAATTATTTCACAAATCTCACAACTTTACTACACCTTTTGAGTACATATTCTTTAATATATTGGTTTATAGCTCATTATTTTACTTAAGAATATCTATTAAAGCAATATTCTTTAATGATAAGAAAGAAATGCAACTTGCCTTTCATAGCTCACACTCTGACTCTATAGAATTTGCAAGGGTGAGCCTCACTAATTGACCTTAGCATAGGACCTGGCTATGGTTTTAAAATAAGTTCAAGAACCATGGACATGGACAACAAGTGGGATTGACATTGTGGGGGAATAGGTGGGTGGGGATGGGGATGGAGGGGCATAAAAAGGGGATGGATGTAATACAACAACAATAAAATTAAATAAAAATAAAACAAAATAATTTTTAAAAAAGAATACATATTCTTCACTTTTTAAAGACTTGATTTATAGTACATGGAAAGTGAAATTGAATATTTATCCTTAAAAAACAAATGTGTCCTACAAAAATGAAAGAACAAAAGAACACAATAGAAATGATAAAGTGATTGACTGTCCAAAGCTTGAAAACAGAAGCCCCCTCCTAAAATGTCATCTTCTCTCCACATATGTAGCTCCGAGAGGATGATGGGGGTATAATGTTAGAGATTAGTTGCACCGTGGCATGAACTGTTACATTTTATATTTTATAAGAAGATTGAAGGAGGCTGGTAACAAATCATTTCTAAGAAGGAATGTGGGGAATGAGAAATGGAGTACAAGATGAATAAGATCTATGATATAACTACAGGAAGGGACACCAGGGGATTCTCAAGCCCTGAAGCACCTTCAAGAAGAATTTAAGTCAGTGAAAAATAATTAAGATGACAGGAAACCACAAACTGGCATTACATTGTCATTGATTGGAGGTGTCAGGCAAATTGTGGCTATCATTCTCATGACCAGGCTGATTAAAGTAATATCTTCATAATCTAGAGGGGTTCACTGTTGAATCATCCTGGCGCCTTTCCCAAATCCTCTCTCTGAGGCTTTGGCGTTTTTCCTGGAACACATTGCAGATTTGCAATCTTGTCATTTCAGAAACTGGACTTTTTTTTTTACCTTTCAAGGAAAATGGTCACTGAGTAGTATTAGTTCTTGGGAATCAAGCCTCTGTGTGTGTGTGTGTGTGTATGTGTATGTATGTGTGTGTGTGTATATGTGTGTACAGGACATTGTTTGACTTTTTCCTTTTTTTTCTATGAGAGTGATTGTTTTAAACTTTAGTAGGCATCAGCATCACTCAGCAGCTGGTTTTAAACTGTGATTTCCCAGTCTGCAGCACCCAAGGATCCAGGTTCAGTGTAGAAGGTGCCCTTGGAATCTCCAATTAACAAGCATCTGAGCAGAGGTTCTGATACATTAGCCTGCGCACCCTTCTTTGGGAACAATTTCCCTAAAATCTAGGACAACAAGCATGTCAAGAAAGGTCTACACACTTGTTCTCTGTTACTCTTTTTAATGCATTTGGAAGATTTTCACTTTAGGGCTTTCACAGATTTGTCTTGGAAAGAATGGTATCTTTTTCTGTTTTCTTAAAACAACCTAGACTTTAATATTTGCCTTTCCTGTTCTTTCTCTTCCTTTCCCTTTCCTCCACCTTTTCCTCTCTTACTCCATCCTATCTTTCCTTCTTTTTAATGCACCTTGTGTTAAAATTTGTGCTTAATTCTCTGCCTGTCATTGGGGTTTGTTCTAAAGAAGCACGAGAAAGTCTGGCCTGTTGGGGAAATGGTGCATCAGTTCAATGTTTTTTTGTTTGTGGCTATATGGAAATATTGGACAAGGTGTAAGGAGACTGGGGTTCAAATACTGTTATGCACCTTATCAATTAGGTTTTGGTGACCTCCGTTATAAGTTTATACATATTGTCTTACTTTATTGATTCTAATCTGGTTTATCTCTTTTGCACTGCTGACTTGGCTCAAAGAAGAGTGTGTAGTGTTCCCTTGGGATCTTTCTGAAATATTTCTGGTTTGCCACCGTACCAAGAATCCATGAATAATTCATTTGGGGGAGCAGTAGAATTTAGCAGCTGTGGTAGGTTAAAAAAAACACCCCCACCCCAAAGATATTTCCTCCTAACCTTTGGAGTTAATGGATATTACCTTAGATGGCAGATGTAATTAGGTTAGGGATCTTGAGGTTTAACTACATATAGAAAAGCCGATGTGAAGGTAGAGCTGAGAGAGATTCTAAGATGCTGGCCTTGTAGATTAGAGTGATGTGGCCATCGAGAAGGAATGCTGGCAGTGCCTCCCACCCCTCTAGCTGCTGGAAGAGGTAAGGAACTTCTTCCCTGAAGTTGTCAGAGGGAGGCAGTCCTGCTGACACCTTGGTTTCTAACCAGTGAAACTGATTTTGTACTTTTAGTCTCCAGAACTGTGAGATAATAAATGTGTTTTGTTTTAAGCCATGTAGTTTGTGGAATTTTTAAAAAGATTTTATTATCTTTGCAGAGAGGGGAAGGGAGAGAGGCAGAGAGGAAGAGAGACATCATTGTGTGGTTTCCTTTCACCTGCCTCCAGCTATGGACCTTGCTGGAGACCTGGCCTGCAACCTGTTTATGTGCCCTGACTGGGACTTGAACCAGCGACTTTTGGGTTTGCAGGCCAGTACCTTATCCACTGTTCCACCAGCCAGGGCCATATATCTTTTGATCTCACTTTTTATATCTTCTTTGACCCAATCATTTTTTTTTTTTTGTAGTATATTCTTTACTCTCCACATACTTGTGGGTTTCTTTACTTTTTGCAACTGATTTATAATTTCAAAACATTGTGGTCATAGGATATGCTTGGTATAATTTCAGTCTTCTTGAATTTGTTGAAACTAACTTTGTGACACAACATATTGTGTATTTTTGAAAATATTCCATGAACATTGGAGAAGAATGTGTAATCTGATATTCGGGATAAAAACACCTGTAAATGTCAGTCGTATCTGTTTGGTCTAATATGTCATTTAAGGCCAACATTATTTATTTTCAATTTGGATGGTCTGTCTAGAACTATCAGTGGAGTATTAAGGTCCTCAATACTGTTTTTATCTTTTTCTCCCTTTAGTTCTGTTAGTAGTTTTATATATTTTGGTGCTCCCTGATTGGGTGCATATATATTAAGAAGAGTTATGTCTTTTTGACTTAGCGTTTTTAATCACTAAAAAAATGTCCATCTTTGTCTTATTACTTTTGTTATCTTGAAATTTATTTTGTCAGCTGTAAGTATGGCTACATCTGCTTTTCTGTGAATGTTATTTGCTTGGAGAATCATTTTCCACTCTTTCACTTTGAAACTACCTTAGTTTCGCAGCTTAGATGTGTCTCCTGAAGGCAGCATATGGTTGGATTTTGTTTTTTGATCCAGTCTGCTACTCTCTGCTTCCTTCTTGATGAATTCAGTCCATTTACATTTAGGGTAATTATTGATGTATGAGGATTTTCTATAGCATTCTATTTTATTTATTTTTCTGATAGCTCTCTGCTTGCATTGGTTCTTTCCTTTGTGTTTTCTGTCTTGTTTTTGTTCAGTGGTATTCCATACTTTTTTCCTCTATTTCTTCTTTTTCTATGCTATGCATCCAGTTTTGGGTTCATTTTTGTGTGTAGTTACCATTATATGTATGAAAAAGAAAATTCCATATATACAGTAGTTTTTCTTTTCTTTTTTTAATGTACCTGAAAATTCAGACCTTTCCCCCTTCCTTTTATGCTTTTGTTATCACCAATTATCCTGGGTTATGTTTTAAGTTTGTTGGTGATCTCACTCATAGATTTGTGACCTTCTGTTCTTTGTTTCAGGTAGAATAACCTCCTTATTTCCTACAGTGTGGGCCTTCAGGTAATAAATTCTGTCAGCTTCCGTATATTTGGAAAAGTCTTTGTTTCTCCTTCATATTTAAAGGATAACTTTGCTGGATATATTATTCTTGGCTGGTAATTCCTCTCTTTCAGTAGTTTAAATATTTAGTTCTATTCTCTTCTGGCTTGTCAAGTTTCTGCAAGTCTAATGATAATTTAATGGGCTTTCCTTTATGGGTTACTTTCTTCTTCTTCCCTGGCTGCCTTGAGAATTTTTTCTTTGACATTAATTTTTGACAGTTTTAATACAATGTGCCTTGGAGAAGGCTTCTTTGGATTGAGGTTACTAACTGTTCTGTTTGGTTCCTGGGTTCTAGGATCTAGTTCTTTCCATAGGTTTAGGGAGTTCTCATCAATTATTTCTTTGAAAAGGCTCTCCATTCCCTTCTCCATTTCTTCTTCTTATGTTATACCTATTATTATTCTTATATTACTTTATCTGATGGAGTCAGGTATTTCTTATAGAGTTAAAACTATTTTTTTTAATGCTTAAATTTCTCTTCTTCCCTCTGCATCATTTCTAAATTTCTATCTTCAGTATCACCAATCCTTTCTTCAATTTGGTTTGCTTTGTTTCCTATGTTCTTTAGTTTGTTTTTCATCTCTGTTGTGGAATTCTTCATTTCCAGAATTTTTGTTCTTTTTTAAAGTTTTAATCTCTTTGGTGAAGTAATCAATTTGTTTGTTAAGTTGTTTTCTGAGCTCACTAAATTGCCTGTCTGTATTTTCTTACATCTTGTTGAGTATATGTAGAACTGCAACATTGAATTCTGTCATTTATGTTGCATATTTCCATATCCTTTTTTGTTTTTATTTATCTTTTAAAAAATACTTATTTTTATTACATATTTATTATTGTTTTATTATAGTTGTCTCATTTTTCCCCCTTTGCTCTCCTCTGCTCAGCCTACTCCCCACTCCCCCAGCAGTTACCATGCTGCTGTCCATGTCCATGGGTCATTGATAGGTGTTCCTTGATTAATCCCTTCCCCTTCTTTCCACCCTTATCCATTCTCTCCTCCCCTCTGGATAGCATGGATGGAATTAGAGAATATTATGCTAAGTGAAATAAGCCAGGTGGTGAAAGACAAATACCATATGATCTCACCTATAAGAGGAACCTAATGAGCACAACAAACAAGCAAGCAAAATAGAACCAGAGGCATGGAAACAAAGAACATACTGACATTTTTCTATATTTTTATTTTTTATTTTATTTATTTTTTATAATATTTTTTTATATGTATCAAAACATTTTTCCATATTTTTAAGTTATTTATTTTCTGGAGATTGTTCATTTTCTTTCCAATCTTCCTTACTACCTTGATTATTCATGGTATTTGATGGATTCCTTCTCCATCTAGGCATCAATGTGTGAGTGGTACTTTAGCAGATTTATATAAAGAAGTCTTTTCTAGCAGGTGATGCTGCTACTTTTTTTTAGCTCTGTGAGATCCCATTGCCACCCTGCTGTCTCTGGCTATTGACAGTGTAGCTGTGATACATCTTGGTTGGGAGGGCCTGGAGGAACCCACCAGCTTCTTTGTTGTTTTGCCCTCCTGGTAATGGCAACCTCATTCCTCTGTGGGATTCTCACTGTGCTTTGACCCCAGAATCCATCACAGGGAGAAATGTAATTCTGTAGTGCTAGTTTTTGGGCTTAAAGATACTGTGCTCCGCAACTTGACACCTAGGGCAAAGGAAGGTGTGCTCTGGGAGGCAAAGGGGAGGCTAAGAGGTGGCGTCCAGGCTTCATGGCTTTGTTTCTCCCTCTGAAATGTCAGCTGCCCAACTCCAGTCGTTCTCCCTGTGCCCTTGCTCAGGTCTCGGCTCAGATGCAGCTCTTATTGCCTTCTCCTGCAGGAGTGCCCGCTGAGTCTCTTTGTTCCTCCAGGCGGAAGTGAGTGTCATCCACCGTGAACTTCCCGCTGCCCAGTTGTGTCCTTGGCTTGTAACCTCTCTCTTCCCTTTCACCTCCCCCTTTTGCTCCACTTGCCCACTTTTAGGTATTTCAGTGAGCAGATCTCTCAGGCATATTTTTGCATTAAGCAGGACTCCTTTGTTGAGTTTTAGCTGTTTTAAATTGTTGAAACTTTGAGGGGAGGGACCAAGAGGATCTCTCATGCTGCCTACCAGTCCTCTGATGTTCTGTCTTATTATTCTTATCATTCAGGAAATTTCAGGGGATTGGAGAGCTATAAGCCAGGAACTGTGGATGAAGACCAAGTATACAAGAAATATGTTTTGGTCATTTGGTCAAATGTTAATTTCTTATGAATCACAATATTGCAGACTGCCATAAGAAATGCCAGAGATGGGGTGGCTTAAACAATAAATTTGTTTTCTTATACTTCTGGAGACGTTGAGCCCAGAATTAAGCTATTGTCAGAGTTGGTTTTCCCTTAGCTCTTTGTAGATGGTTGCTTTCTGTCCTCCCACAGTCTTTTCTCTACCTGCACATACCTGGTATCTCTACATGTCCTAATCGCCTCTTCCTATAATGATATCTGTCACATTACATTAGACCTCACCATAATGATCTCATCTTAACTTCAGTACCTCTTTAAAGGCCCTATCTCCATCTATAGTAATATTCTAAGGCCCTGGAGATTAGGACTACAACATATGAATTTTAGAGGAATGCAATTCAGTATATAACATTACAAACTGAGAAAGAAAATATTGTATCTAGAAGAATATTATTGTGTGGACTCAATTAAACTGGATCATTCAAGTCTATTATGAGTTAGATTTTCTTACCTATTTTTGGGATGGCTTTAATTAGAAGAGAGAAACAAACAATGTAAGAGACAAGAATAGTAGGAAAGCTGTCTTACTTTTTTCTCATTAAATCAGGAAAATATTTACATCTAGCAGGCCCCTTGTAGCACAGGCTTCCCCAGCTCAGTGAGTGTTCTAGGAACCCATCTGTGTCAGTGCACACTGTGTACACCGTGTCAGTGATGTGAGAGGCTGTGCTCAGCTTCAGTGAATAGTTTTAAGACTGTTTCAACACTTTTGCCCATTTTATGATAGGTGATTTATGAGTGCACCTGCCTACACCGTACTAAGTGTTCAAATTTTTGACCAAAAAGTATATGACCCCCATGCCTTACCCCCACTATTCACCCAATCTCACCCCAAGTGACTGTTTTGTTTCCTGGGATGAGAAAGTCCTCAAAGGGAAATGTTTTGCCAATGTGGAAAAGATGAAACAAAAACCGGCAGAAGAACTAAAAGGGGGTGGGCAGGGCAGGGGAGGGCAATAAGGGAAAAATGAGACAACTATAATACAACAACAATAAATTAATTTTAAACAGGCATCAAAATGGACAAATTAAAAAACTTTTGAGCAGTGGAAAAATTTCTTGATAGGTATATTGCATCAAATGTAGGTAGAGTGCTTTGTAGGTGACTGATGTTTAAACATGTAAGAATAAATACATAATTTTTTACAAATAAATTATATTTTTTGGGCCCCTCCCATGTGTATATAGATGTTATAAGTATTATAAATAACTGATTGCTATGGTCTGAATGTTGTGTACTGCCAAAATTAATGTTGAAATTCTAACCTCCAAAGATGATGATTTTAGGTGGGGTCTTTAACTGGTGATTAGGACATAAAGGTGGAGCCCTCATGAATAAGATTAACTTTTCTAAAAGAGGCCCAAGAAGACTCCTGGGCCCTTCCACCATAGGAGGACACAGAGAGAAGGCCAGAAAGAGGGCCTTCATGGGAATGTAACTATGCTGCCACCTTGATCTTGGACTTCGTAGCCTCCGTAAATGTAAGAAATAAATTTCTGTTGTTTTTCAGCTACTTAGTTTGTGGTATTTTGTCATAGTAGTTCAAATGATGTAAGACATTGGTTCATACTGTTATCGAGACTGATAAGTCCCAAAAGCTGTGGTAAACAAGGTGGAGACCCAGGAAAGATGATGTGTAGTTCTAGTTGCAGGGATTTAAAGTACAGCATAGGAAAAGTAGTCAACAATGTTGTAATAAATAATGTATGTTCCACATTTCTTGTTAGGAACCCTGGCTAAAGTTACAACTTTTGATATTCTATTCAATCACAGTACAGTTAATGAGCATGAATGATGACAAATTATTATCACTCCCAATACAAATATTAAGTTAATTCTGACTATTTGTGAATATGTTATTTTCCCCACATTGTTGTAGACACTGGGATACAGTGCTGAACAATATAGAGTTGCTCTTCCATAATTTATATTTTAGTGGAAGTGCCAGATAATATCTAATAAATATATATTAAAATATCAGGTGGTGATAAACATCATAAGAAAATGAAACACAGGAAAGACCATTTTAGATAGATTTGGTCGGGCAAAGTTTTGAAGAAATGACATTTGTATAGGCATCTGAATGAAGTAGAGGAACAAGTCATGTAAACCTTAGTATGCACATATCTAAATAATGTTTCTGGCATGGTTTTTAAAATCTTTTTAAAATCTCTAAATGCTTTGCCTAGTTGTGTAGGTACTATGATGTGCCATCAGATCTCCCTTCCTTGAAAGTTTATTGCCCCAACTGTTGGGAGTGCAATGAGCGGGCAACCCCTAGCTGCCAATCCCGTCAGGGACTGCCTTAGCTGCAGAGGGCCAGCTTAATCAGGTAATTCCCTTTTCCCAGGGTGGTCCATAATCAATGAATGATGCCTGTTAGAATATAAAGGCCTGCCATTTTGGCCCAACTGAGGACAACTGTGAAAGGCCATTCCAGCTCTAGAGTTACCTGTGGAGTTGACCAAGTCTGACACTAGACCTGTAGAACAGAAGAACAGAAAGGAATAGATAAAATGGTCTTCATCCTCAGATGACATAATCACTTATGTAGAAAATCCTAAGGCTTAAAAGAAACTATTAGAACAAATAAATGAGCTTAGTAAGGTCTCGGGAATATAAGAACAATACACAAAAGGTCAATTGCATCTTCATATTACTAGCAACAGACACTTGAAAATTGAAATTAAAATACGATTTACTATAGTTTGAAATATGATTTACTTAGAAATCAACAACAAAGTATTTGAAAGACTGATTCACTGAAAACCTTGAAGCATTGCTGAGAAAAATTAAAGAAGACCTAAGTAAATAGGGAGATATATGTACTATGTTTATGGGTTGAAAGACCAAATATATTAAGATATCAAGTTTCTAGAAATTAATCCATAGGTTCAACACAGTTCCAAACAAAATTCTTGCTGGGTTTCCTATTGAAATTGATGACATTGTTCTAAATTTATATGGAAATGCTAACATCCTAGAATAGCCAAATCAGTTTTGAAAGAACAAATTTGGAGAAATTATGCTATATGATTCCAAAACTTACTGTAGATGACAACAGTGTGTTTACTGGTGTGTTTACAGAGGTATTAATTAGGATAGAGTGTAGGTTAGTGGGTTAAAATAAGTTTTAGAAATAGACTTATGTACATATATATGGCCAACTGATTTTTGTCAAAATACATCAAGGCTATTTAGCAGGGACACTTTTTAACAAGTGGCACTTGTTGCTGTATGCGATAAAAGAAACTTCACTCTTATCTCATACCATATACCAAAATAGAATTGAAATGGATCATAAAGTTAAATGTGACCTCAAAAACTATAAAGGTTTTAGAAGAAATCATAGGGGAAAATAGCCTGAAGATGAATAGACCTAGAGTTATCTTCAAGACTTGGCTTTGAATCATATAATACTTGTGTGACACCTAGTAAGTCACTTAGCTTTTCTGAGCCTCACTTTTCTTACCTATAAAATGGAGAGAGTATCTATTACCAATTGTTAACTTAAGCAGCATTAGCACCAACTGGAAATTTTTTAGAAATGGAAATCCAGACCTACTGATTCAGAAACTCAGGGGGTGGGGCCCAGAAAATTATGTTTTGCCTTCCAGGTGATTCTCATTCTCAAGTTTTAAAATCACTGATATAAAGATTATGTGTGGTGTATGCAGAGGGTCACAGTGTTTGCTATGTACTAGGTACATACTTAATTGCAAAAACAAACATCTGCTCAACATAATTTCTATCTTCATTCTTAACACTATTTCCTCCTGAAATACCTTCCACATTTTTCTAAACCTTAGCATTCTTTCAAGATTCAACTTAAATTCCATCTGTGTCTTAAATTGCTTTCTGATTATAATAATTATCTACTACTGCTCCACCAGCATTTGTTATCTAGACCTGTGCTGCTTGAAGTAGTAGCCACCAGCCACATATAGCTGTTGAACACTTGAAATGTAGCTACTCTGAATTAAGATGTGCTTGAGTACAACACACATGGATTTCAAAGACTTAGTACAAAAAAATGAATGTCCTTAACTTTATATTGATTACATGTTGAATGATACTTATAAATATATAGCTAATAAAATATATTATTAAAATTAATTTCACCTGTTTTTACCTTTTTAAGGTAGCTTAGATAATTTAAAGTTACATATGTGATATATATTATATTTCTGTTGAACAGCACTGGTCTTGAGTTAGACTATTTATTTGTCAAAGACAAATCTACATTAAGACATTTTAATTTATTTTTTGCATTTCAGTATTGGGTAATAGTTAAAGAGGTCAGACCCATCTGAGTTCAAATTGTGGCTGCATTAATTACTCTTTTTACTCAACTAGAACATAGTAATAATAATAGTAAATTACATCTTCACAGATTTGTTGTGAGGGTTAAAGGAAATAATACATGTAAAATGACCATTCCAGGTTCATAATAAATGCTCAATAAAAACAGGATATTATTATTATTCTAGATAAAGTGTAATTGTGAAATCATTTTATTCAGAAAGCAGTGAAGAGGGAGCTGAAAGGAAACAGATAAGAATAGTTCTAAAGTTCTTCATATGAATCATTTTTGTTACTTGAGAAAAATAGAAATTGGAAAGTACTGGTTGTTACTTTTATAACATAGAGTTACTTTGGAGTTTAAATATTTATATACTACTTTGAGGTAAATAAATACTGAGTTTGAACCCTGTGATGAGACCCTTTTAGTAATACTTATATGAGTTTGAGGCTATATATTATGAGATAAATATATTCTATAAAAGGACAGCATTTAGTCAAATGTGTGAAGTGGTGAAGTATTTTGTTACAGTTTTAGAGTATACTATTTCATGTATGCAGCATATTAAAAGTAAGTCTTGAATTACTAAGGAGGAGAATGCCTGTGGTGAAAAAATGTCTTAAATTTGGTGGAATGTAATGAAATACAAATACTGTGAAATGGTCCATGCAAAATGGTTTGCCATTTATTAGTATTTTAACCATTACTAGGTAAACTTGGACTTTCTTGCAGAGTATCTGACAGAATTATGAATATTCACGGTTTTAAAGGAAAGATTACCATTTCTGTTATAAGAGCTACAAAAGATGTACAAATGATAAACATGTTTATGTAAAGAGATACAGCAGGTCATGAATAATGTTGCTTCCTTTAATGTCATTTTGTTAAAATGATGAGTTGTCTAAGGAAATTTCATTTTTGTTTCTGTATAACAATTACCCGTGGCAAAACTGGTTTAGTTGTATGTCATTTGGTTCAGTTAAAGTCTCAAAATCTCTCTCTTTAAGTGAGGATTACTATATATTTTTTTCTTTTTTTATTTTATTTATTCCATAAACAAATAAAAGTTTCCATATACGCGCGTGCACACACACACACACACACACACACACACACACACATACCCCACACGTACATACGTACTCTGAGAACAGCTTTTGGTTTGGTTTGATTTATAGACCTAAAAAGGAGTTGATTATTTTTTATACGGGGGTGAGAGCACTGGGCTGTAATTGTTAACACACCTTGCAGATGCACCTGTATTTTCAATATACTTACACGTTTTTACCCTCAATGTGGCAGAATAGGGCTTGTGTGTATCTCAGTCTCAGCTGCTGCCAGATGACTCCCAGCCAACAACTGCAGGTGGGAAGCTGCCTGGGTTTTCTTTCATGTCAAGCCTGGACATACTCAGGGAGAATGCACCTGCCACAGATCTCTTTATTTTTGAACTGAGCATCAGTGGTGTTGGCCAAGAGAGTCAGCTGGTGGGTTTATTATGTACCTTTGCAGTTCTCCTTGAGGGTCTCTCCTTCTATGTTGGAAAAACAAAGTTGAATTTTACCACATGTTTTGGTGCTAGCCTTGGCATTTACTGTGATGAATGAGTTGGTTACATTACAGAGTCATTTAGGACACTACCTTCCTGCCTTCACCACCATGGGAGAAAAAACTCTTCTGTTCCCTAATTTACTATAGCATATACCTGGGTGTGTTGTGGAAGGTAAAGTGGGTATCTGTAGACTTATTATAATCTTGGGTGATTCAATAGACTATTCCTAGTAGCAATAGAATTTTATACATATTTAGTCGTTTTAGACTTGCAGTAGGCTAAGATACCTTAATTCTTATTTATCTATTTGCTAACTATGGAGCCTTAGCTAAGACACTTCAGTATCTTAAAATAAAATAGGAATGGGTGGATAAAATTAACTTCCTGTGTGGTGTAGTGGTTAAGAGCATAGGTTCTGAAGTGAAAAATACCTGGGTCTGAATCCTGGAACTGCCGCTTGTTGGTTTAGTGTTTTGGGCTTCACGTTTGCCTCCTCTCCACTGTAAATTAGAGATTTGTTGTAAAGTTAGAGGGGAGAATATGTAAAGACCATAGTGGTGACACACAGCAAGCATTCAGTACATTATAGCTTTTAATATTATTTCTTTTCAGCTGAAAAAATCCTGTCCTTACATTGACTTCATTTAATTTTTAATGACTACATATAGTGCTTTCTGTGTGCCAGGTTCTGGTCTAAGTATATTATTGTACAAATATTGTCTTTATTTCATCCTCATGGCTACCCTTAAGGTGAGTATTTAAAAAAATCTCTAATGCAAAATTAAGGGACAATCTAAAACCTTGCCAAAGGTCACCCTGATAGTAAGTGACTGAGCCATATATGCTTTACAGATAACGTTAGCATTTAATCCACATAAACTGTCTTTTGGGTTTCATTTTTTTTTCATAAAAGTTAAAGTATGCTCACTGTGTTTTTGGTTCTTAGAAAGATTTGAATAAATGTTAGGTAGCTTACTCTACTCCCTACTTTGACCTGGGCAGCAGGAGATAGCCCGTTTTTGTCACCAGGGTGTGCTCTCATTCCACAAATACAGATTTACTGCAGCTGCTGCGAAGCTGGAAGGAAATCTACCTACTGTCTTTACTGCTGCTTAGAGACTATAGGTTTTTCAGATTGGCTTGTTACCATCACCTGGGCAACTGCCCGGGTTCCCAAGTTATTTTCTCTTTGTGTTATGCCACCTTTTTCTGCTCACTGGTGTCTTTGTGTAAAGGAAGGAGCCAGAGATGCTGGCTTGTTTGCAGAGGGCCTGGATGTCAAGCATTATGATGCTGCCATCACACTCATTATTTTGCTAAATAAGAATGCTATATGAGGTTGCCAAATTGATGGCTTTTAAAAATTTGATATCAACAGCATTATGTTAAACTTGCCACTGCTTTTAGGACTTGCATTTTAATGTCTTTTGTGCTGTCTGTCAGGTTCCTGATGAATATGGAATTAATCAGGGCTGCATTAAAATGGCCATAGTTTTGATAGATATTACTATAGGATATTACTATTTCTTGTAACTAAAACACCTGATAATTGTACATAACTGTTGTAAGGAAATGTGATCGAAGGACCACTTTTTATTTACTTGTGGATTAGAAGAAGTCTATGTGGAAAAAAGCATAGATTCATTTAAAGTCTTAAAGTGAGTGTCTACACACATACAAAAAGTATAATATGGTAGGGTTGCTGGCATAATAATTTTGCATTGCACAACAAAGTTAAGAAAACTTCTCATGTCTTTCATTATTTTTTAATTGAATTAATCTCTTGATGGTAATTATCCTAGAAAATGATTAGAGTCTTAACTAACTCACCAAAATGAAGTTTTATGACCTGTCTTTAAAAGTTATATACATTATTTTCATCGCCCTGGCTGGTGTGGCTCAGTGGATTGGCCCTGGCCTGCAGACCCAAAGGTCACTGGTTCGATTCCCCAGTCAGCAACTATAACCAGGTTGCAAACCAGGTCTCCAGCCAGGTCCTTGGCTGGAAGCAGGTGAAAGGCAACCATACATTGATGCTTCTCACCCTTTTTTCCTCCCTCCCTGCCCTTCTCTCTGGAAAATAATGAATAAAATCTTTAAAAAAAGTTACCTACGTTTTTTTCAGTGTATTAATTAACAAATAGTTTTCCTTCAAAGGATTGTTTCTACATTCATAAAGGGTTTGTTAGAAGCCTGGGCTGCATTGTGAGATGTCTTGGGAAAGGATTTATATTAGTTGGACAAAGAGACTTCTTTTTCGGTAGCACTGTCTTTAAGCAAATAGGGTTTGTATAACTACCTTGTGTAGCAATATTCAGCTTGAAGATAACAGCCTTCATATGCTTGATAAAATGATGAACTCACTGACCAGCAGGATTCTTAAGTCAGGTCAGCATTTCATAACAATGTGATAATTCTGTTTAATGGGGAAATGGTTACAGCACCTAATATGTATGGAATTCCTACTTGATGACCACTTGCTTGAAGAAAAACAATCTGTAAGAAGGTCTAGTTTAATTATTTCATTCTGTATACATTTCTGACCATTTTATTTAATTGAGTTCACTGAATAGTATGTTAGTTTATCTACATGCCTTGAAGTGTAATGTCTCTTCAGGTCACTAAATTACAATTTGCTGGAAAAAATAGCATAGGAAGCATATTCATGTTTTATTTCCCACAGTTTTGTATTTCCTTTTTTTCCAGTAACTTATTAGGGTGACATTGGTTAATAATAATATATACATTTCAGGTATTCAGTGCTATAATAAATCATCTATATACATATGATTCCATCACCATTTATCCCTCTTTACTCTTTTTAACCTACCCCTATCCTCTTTTCCCTGTTGTAATCTCTATACTGTTACCTGTGTCTATAAGTGTTTTTTTTTTTTTTTTTTGCTTAATTCTTTCGTCTTTTTACCCAGCTGCCAAGCTTCCCCCCCACATCCTGTGGTCAGTCTGTTCTCTGTTTATTTGGACTCATTTTGTTTGTTTGTTCATTTCTATTTTGTTTGTTTATTTTGTTCATTAGATTCCATGTATAAGTAAAATCATACGTTACAAGTCTTCTTCTGACTGGCTTATTTTACTTAGTAGAAACTCAAAATAGATTAAAGATTTAAATGTTAGACTAAAAACCATAAAAATCCTGGAAGGAAATATAGGCAGTAAAACTCAGACATTTCTTGTAGCAATATTTTTTTTGCTATATCACCTCAATCAAGGGAAACAAAAGAAAAAATAAATGGAACACATCAAACTAAAACATTTTGCACAGCAAAGGAAACCATCAACAGAATGAAAAGACAAGTCACTGAACGAGAACATATTTGCCAATATATATGATAGGACTTAATGTCCAAGGAAAGTATAAAATTTCCATAATATAAGGAAAGTATAAAGCTCAACACCCAAAAAACCCAAACAACCCAATTAAGGAATGGGCAAAGAACCTGAACAGACACTTCCCCTAAGAGGATATACAGAGAACCAATGACATAGGAAAAGATGCTCAATATCACCAATCATTAGAGAAATGTAAATTAAAACCACAATGAGATATCACCTTGCACCTGTCAAAATGGCTATCCTCAATAAATCAATACACAATTATTGGTGGGGTTGTGGAGAAAGTGGATATGACCCAGACATTCCATTTCTGGGAATATATACAAATATATCCAAAGAAACCCAAACACAAATTTGAAAGAATACATGCACCCTTATTTCTGAACAAAAAACAGGGTTTTGTCCGCCTGCCACCACAAAAGTCAAACTCATGAGGCAGATGCTGGTAAAAGGGGAAAGAGGCTTTATTTGGGTGCTTGCTACCTGAGAGAATGGTGAACTCACCATTTCAGGTCCATGTCTTCAGCAGAACTATGGAAAAGCCAGTGTCCAGAGTTCCTGCTGCAATTAAAAGTACATTTCTTTGAAGCTCACAGGAGGCTACCAAGTGGTCATCCAGGTAGCTTAGCATGCGTCTGACTGCTGACTGTTTCAGGCTCCTTCCTGGAGGCTGCATGTGGAATCCACATGGCCATGGCCCATGTGGCTGCAAGGGCTGGAAGGTCACATGAATGCATAGCATAGGTGACTACATCACAAGGTAGGCAAGAGAGCAAGAGAGGCTCCCTCCAGGAAGCTGTAGGCCATAGGGCTGCTAAGGCCATATGGTCCATGGAGAGAACAGGCAATAATATGTGAGTCTGGGTCTTGAATAAAAGCCATGAGCAAGAGAGAGCATTTTTTTTGTTCGCCAGGGACTATGTTAGCTTGGCTATGGGATAGGACAGGTATTTTCTCAAAAATGACTAAATTCTCAACATGTTTCGGGTGGGTCTACCTCCAATGCAATCCCTTCTTTCCCCAGGCTAGACAGGCAGGCCTCTTTGGTCCAGCACCTCCTCTGCCACCATTTTGGCTTCTATGGAACATATATCTGCCTTCCCCTGGCCAGACTCTCAATATGGTACTGGAGGGGCAGGGGAAGGACTTTTTATGCATTCAGAGTAAGAACCTCCCCCTGCCTTGCCCTCTTGGCTGGGGGAGGTTCTCCCTCAGGCATTAATCATACACCAGCAACACTCTGTTCCTTGCAGCACTATTTGCAATAACCAAGATTTGGAAGCAGCCCGTGTCCATTAGTAGATGAATGGGTACAAAAAGCTGTGGAACATTTACACAATGGAATACTACTCAGTGTAAAAAGGAAGAAAGTCTTACCTTTTGTGACAGCCTAAAGCATATTCTTGAAGAAATGAAAATAATTAGACAAGACTATTCTATAAACAACACAAAGTGTCATTGAATCACTTAAGAGAATAAATTTTAAATATTCTCACTATAAAGGCACCGGCCTGTGAACCCAAAGGTCGCTGGTTCAATTCCCAGCCAGGGCACATAACCAGGTTACAAGCCAGGTTTCCAGTCAGGTTCATAGCTGGAGGCAGGTGAAAGACAACCATACATTGGAGTCTTTCTCCCTCTCTGCCTCTTTCCCTTCCCTTCTCTTTAAAAAATAATAAATAGAATCTTTAAAAAAATATTCTCACTATAAAAAACAGTGGTGCCTTGGCTGGTGGCTCAGGGAATAGGCACCAGCCTGGGAACCCAAAGATCACTGGTTCGATTCCCAGCCAGGGCACATAACCAGGTTGCAACCCTGGTCTCAGCCAGGTCTGTAGCTGGAGGCAGGTGAAAGGCAACCATACATTGATGTCTCTTGCCCTCTCTTCCTTCCCCTCTCTCTAAAAATAATAAATAAAATCTTAAAAATGATTAGTGGTAATGATGTGACAAGATGGAGATTTTAGCTAACCCTATGGTGGTAAACATTTTGCAGTATGTAAGTGCATCAAATCAATATGTTTGTATACCTTAAACATATACAATTTTATATATCAATTATATTTCAATAAAGCTGGAAAAATGTCTAGAGGAAACACTGGTTCAAGTTAATTCTGTACTTAGATTCTTTTCAAAGTTAAAATTATTAAACTTATCAGGTTTCACACTAGGCAAAGGTTTATCCTTCTTCTTTTGATCTATATTTCTACCTCTGCTTTTTACAAAGTGTTTTTTCTTTCTTTTCTTGAGGACATTTTAGGGATGAAAATCTGACACTTGAATTGGAATTTAGGAATGTCACTGGGCATTTTTTCATGTTTTTGAATGCTTGGAAATTTATGTTTCTTAAATATGTGGAATGCATATAAATTAAAGATAGACTTTATTAAATTAATAAATATAACTCCACAATTAAGTATTGTGTATGTGTATTGATTATATCTGAATGTTTTAGGCTTAAAGAGGGGTTGAAGTAAATAGATTCATAGATTCACTTCACCCAACCCCATCACTCAAAGACTCTATAATCTAGTGATAGTGGTAATTATAAATAAATGTTAGTTAATAAATGATTATTCTTTGGATATAACTCACCTCAAGTTGTAGTATACAAAAAATATTGATTTAATTAATTTGTTAATTTTTATAAGATTCTGAAGAAGGAAACATCTCTTAGACAAGATTGACTCTTCCATCTGTATTCATTAAGCTTGAAGTAATTAAGCCCCTGTCAAGATATGGATAGTGGCCACTAGATTGCTCAAGTTTCTAGAGTTTTCTTATTGGTAAAGTTCTCGGTAATATAGCTTCGTTTGCATGAATCTGTAGAAATTTAAAGCTAACTTTCTTTTTACTTTCTCACAATTATTTCTTCTAATAATTGAAAAGTTTGCAAAATAGTTCATTAATTTGAAAACTATACACAATATTGCTATTCCAGGACTTTCTTACTATTAAATTAAGTCTTAGGGTCCTTATAGAGAGTTTGAGCTTCCTAAAGGGTTATTATAAATGTCCACATTTTCCAAAATAAAAGAACAATGAACTCTTTTAAAACTTGTACAGGAATTAAATGAATGGTAACATAGTTGTTTTTTGCATATTACTTTATTGGAAGTCCCTTTAATTACTTCCTGGGAGGCTATTGTTTTCTGTAAACCATTATTTTACTGAACCACTCCTTTGTAAAATTGATTACAGTTTTATGCCCATTAAAGATTTCCATGAATATTGAGTTATTCTGCAGTTTAGTTGTTGGCATCGATAACCCGAATGAAAGCTGTAAATTTGCCTTCTTGTTCTGCCCCTTCCCAACTGGTTGCTCTTTGTGGTGACTGGGGTTTCCTGTTATTCTAGTCAGTTGTTGGCTTGAGTGAATTTTGTGCTTAATTGGGAGGAGGGATAAAAGAAAGAGGGCACAAAACCCAGTTGCCGATGTATGCCACTCTAGAATCTACTGATTGATGTTTTACCTTGGAAAATTATAAACTAGAAGCCCTTCTAGATTTATACTGATAAGATGAGGGAAGGTTTACCAAGTTTTTCCCAATCAGAGGTTAAAGCTCCCCTCCAGATGGGAGTCAGAAGGTCAAACAGCTAGGGAGAGAGGGACTCTAGAGCAGTGTTTCACAAACATTGCAATGTTTCATAATCTGAAACTCTTAAGAAAGACCACAACATCCCAGGCTTCTTGAAATAGGCCAGGGCTTTTGTATTTATACTATGTTCCACCAGGTGTTCTAATAACCAACCAAAATTTGAGAACTGCTTGGGGAAGGGTAAAAGGATCTCTCTGGTCTGCTTTTCATTGATGCAGTGAGTTATGAAGAGAAAGGAGAAGAGGAGTGGAAAGAGAAGGACTACTTTTCTTGGAGAGTCTCTTCTGTCTAGGTAACAAGTGGGTACTTTTAGGTATTAGTATATTGATCTTCATAGCAGTGCAATAAGGTAAATATGATCTTCATTTTACAGATGAGCAAACTGAAATTCAGATATGGATTTTTTTTTCAATTCATTTTTTTATTTAACTTAAAAATTTGTTTAACTTTACAGTTTGCATTCAGAGTTATTTTGTATTAGTTTTAGGTGTATGGAATAGTGGTTAGACAATCATATACTTTACAAAGTGTTGTGGACCTTCATGGCTCTAAAGTGCTATAAGCACTTAGGGGTTGCTGTATTTCTTTCTATCAAAACTTTTTCTAGAACACTTATTGTGATGTCTTTTTCTTTTCAATTGAAATATTGTATGTGAGCACAGTGTTTGAAAAGAGAGACTTTATGTTTAAGGAAAAATTCTTCCTTTCAAGGCAATGGAGAGATCAAAAGATCTTTTGAGTCTTTTTTTTTTTTTTCTTCTTATGACTCATAAGCAAATTCACCAAAACATAAATTTGGCAGAAAAATTAAACTGGGTTAAGTTTTACAACTATTCAATATTAGAATTAAGGTAATTGTAGAAGGAATAGCTAAACTTTTTGACTAATTGAGGTTTTAAAAGTTTCTAAATTTCAGTGCTATCATTGACTCATGTTTGAGTTATTTTTATGTGTTATTTACTCTTGTGTTTATTAATATAGATCCTAGGTATTAGTGTCTGGCACAGTGCTTGTCATGAAGTGCATAGTATTCAGGAATTATGTTTGGGACGGATGAATGCATGAGTGAAAGTAGATATGTAACAAATACTAGTAAATTAGTAATTGAAGAACATTTTTGTGATATCTTACCATGTTGAATAAATTATTTTGGAAGACATTTATATACTGGAATCTGAAAAACATGTCTATAAAATCTGTAATTATTTTGTAAAAGTTTATTTCATTATTTCTTTTGGGATCAATTCCTTAGAAAATAACTTTATTATTTTGGTTTTCTTCACTTGTCCTGCTTTCAGAGTTATGCTTGTTAGTCATTAACAGATCACATACAGTAAAGGATGCTACATTGTTACATATTCAAACAAGATTAATGCTTTGAAACCATAGTTTTGGATTTTATTTTTTATCAAATAGATCATTTTTGGTGAGATGAGTTGTAATGTAAACAGAGAAATTGACCTTATATCATGTAAAACCATATTTCCTCTCACTTTAACTGTATTTAAAAGTATTCTGGAATAATTAGATTTTGTGAAAGAATTGTAAATATTTTTGTTAAAAGCAAAAATGTTTTGGTATTTGGTATTTAATATTTGTAATATATTTCACATGCTTTTATTAGTAAATGATATTTTTCTAGCTACAAAAAAAGTACTTTGAGAGTTGTGTAGCTAATTACTATTCTGATTTTCTTTTTCAATGAAGTGACCAATTTAAAATAAATATATCAATATGAATTTTTAGTTTTCCTCCTGATTCACAGTAATTTTTTCAGGAGCCTTGTCTTTTATTTAAATTAAGACAATTTTTTTTTAGAGAAATCTAAAGTTCACAGCAAAATTGAGGGGACGGTAGAGATTTCACACATGTCTTCGGTCACCCCGTGCACAGCCTCTCCCATTATTAATATCCCCCATCAAAGGGGTGCATTTGTTGCAATTGATAAACCTGCACTGAGATATCATTATTACCCAGAGTCCATACTTTACATAATGATTCACTCTTGGTGTTGTACTTTCCTATGAGTTTGGACAAATTCATAATGAGATATATCCAAGTGTGGTCTTTTCTTTTTTTCTTTTTTAAGATAAATTTCAAAATTTAAGTTTGATAAATATTGTGATTTTCCCCTTAAGTTTAGTTATGTTATGAACATAAATGTACTTTATGTATATAAATTATTTCTTATTAATCAATAGTTAATCACTTTCCCTTTTCCCATTTTTCTCCCATCTCATCTTCTATGTCTCCCCTTCTTTCCCTTTTCTTCCCCTTTTCTTCTCTACTTTTTCTCTTTGATTACCTGATTTTCCCATCTCCCCTTCACCTGCTATATTCAAAGAAGTAAAAATGGAGGCTGGATACGGTTTTTCTAAAGACTAATAATGCTGATGTAGAACTAAGGACTACATTTAAAAGTTGGCCTTTGATGTGGATTTGAATTAGAAAGATGTGTGGATGTTGCCATTTAATTTACTTTTTTTCCTGCTGTTTACTTTTAATAAGTAAATGTCCAACTATGCCTTAAAAGCCTTATCCAATAATCAAAATAAACCTTAAGCTTGTCATAGTAAGTGCTTTATATGAGCAACTCAATGTTCATCATTTACTTTGAGATTATTATTACCTTTCTCCTAAATTCAGGTAATTTTTTTTCACCTCAGCAGACTGTAGTCTAAATAACAAAAGAAAGTGTGACAATAAAGAAGAGACATTCCTTTCTCCATCCTTTCCCTGTCTCTCACTTTCTCTCTCTCATTTCTGATCTATACAGGCATACGATTTCATTTCTCTTTGTTCTTTTGAACTTTCTCCTGCCTTTCTGATTTTCATCTTCCCTATGCTTTTTCTTTAAAAGGAAAATACGTTTTCCTATGACCCATTTATTTTACTATATATCCAGCCAAGAGAACTGAAAACATATGTCTATACAAAAACTTTCACACAAATATTCATGAAGCATTATCATAATAGTCAAAGATATGAGCATAGCCAAATGTTTGTAAGATGATGGTATAAATGAAATATGGTATATAGAGCAAAGAAATATTGCTCATCTATAAGAAATACACTATTTATATATGTACAACATAGATTAACCTTGCAAACATTATGCCACATGGAGGAAGCCAGATGCAAAAGACCATATAGTGAATGATTCCATTTATACGAAGTATCCAAAATAGGTAAATCCAGAGAGACACAAAGTAGGTTAATGGTTGCTAGGTGATGGGGAGAGGGAGGACTAAGGAGTGACTGCTAATGGTTTCCTTTGGAGGAGGGGAGGGTGCTATGAAATATTTTGTAATTAAATAGTAGAGTTGATTGCTCAATCTTAATAGTTAATATACTCAAAAGAATGAATTGTACAATTTTAATGTGAATTTTATAATATGGAAATTATATCTCAGTAAAACTTCAAAAGCAGAAAAAATAGGAAAAGACTTCTTAACTGAAAATTAATTCAGATAATAAAGTATATTTTAAGGTATTCATTTTTTTTAAAGATTGTATTTATTATTTTCAGAGAGAAAGGGGAAGGGAGAGAGGCAGAGAGGGAGAGAAACACCAATGTATGGTTGCCTTTCACCTGCTTCCAGCTAAGGACCTGGCTGGAGACCTGGCTTGCAACCTGGTTATGTGCCCTGACTGGGAATCGAACCAGCGACCTTTGGGTTCCCAGGCTGGCACCTATCCCCTGAGCCACCTGCCAGGACTAAGGTATTAGTTTTTTATTGCAGTAAAAAAAAGAATGAGGAAAGGGAAGGATAAAAATAATGAGAAATTTAGCCAATTATGCATTTACCAATAAGGAATAGAAGTGAAGATGATAGAGAGCAAAATGTAGTTGTGACAATGACATATTATATTCAAAATAACAAGGATTGTGATTCTGCAACAAATAAATCATGTAACTAATAACAACTTATGATAGCAGAAGTTTTGATGTTTGTTTTATGTAGTGGAGGGTTAACAGCTCCAAATTTTCTTTCTAAAAAAATTATAATTTTATGGGAATTTTATACATTATATATGTCACTTTTGCTAAATTTCATAATTTAAAAAATTGTCTTTTATAGAACTAATACATATTTACTGTAAAAATGAACTGAAAATGCAGAGGTGGAACAAAAATAAAATGAAAAACATTTGCAATCTACCACCCCAAGGATGAAGTATAGCTATATCTTGATGTATATTCTTCAAGTCTTGTTCTACATATAAATTTATATTTAATTTTTAAAAATAGAACCATACTCTGCATACTATTTTGTGACCTCTTCTCTATTTCTTAGCACATAATGATCTCATTATATAACACCTTCTAAAACATGTTTCAATAACCATATCCTATTAGATATACTATAGCTGCTTAATTCTTCATTGCTGGGCATTTGTGCATTTTAATAAAGCACTTTATTATAAATTATACTGTTATGACTATTATATATTATACATCTTTATGTGTTTTCATCATTATTATCTTAGGATGGAGTCTTATAAAAGATATGCAGAACCAAAGGGTAGGCATTTTTATGCCTTATTTTTAAAATTTAATTTTATTGTTGTTTTATTACATTCATCTCCTTTTTACTCCCCTCTGTCCTTTTCCCCACCCATCCACTCCCCCTCAAAGTCAATCCCACTCGTTGTCCATGTCCATGGTTCTTCCATACTAGTTTCTTAACTGTTCCCCTTCTTTGACTCATCCTCCTCCTCACCTCGCACCCTGCCCCCTGCCCCCTGCCCACTGAAGGTCTATTCACTGTATTCATGTATCTGGTTCTGTTTTGCTTGTTGTTTGTTTTGTTCATTACTGTCCTGTAATGGGTGAGATCATATGGTATTTGTCTCTCACTGACTGGCTTATTTCACTAAGCATAATACTCTCCAGTTCCATCCATGTTGCTGCAAAGGGTAGGAGTTCCTTCTTTCTTTCTGCTGTGTAGTATCCCATTGTGTAAATGTACCCAAGTTTTTGGATCCAATCATCCACTGATGGGCACTTAGACTGTTTACAGCACTTGGTTGTTGTAAATAGCGTTGCTATGAACATAGGGGTACATAGGTTCTTCTGAATTGGTGTTTCAGGGTTCTAAGGGTATAGTCCAAGTAGTGAATTGCTGGATCAAAAGACAGTACCATTTTTAGTTATTTTAAGGAAAACTGCATACTGTTTTCCATAGTGGCTGCACCAGCCTGCATTCCCAAGAGCACACCAGAGTCCCTTTTTCCCCACATCCTCGCCATCACTTGTTGTTTGTTGATTTGTTGATGATTGCCATTCTGACAGGTGTGAGGTGGTATCTTATTGTGGTTTAAATTTGCAACCGATGGCTAGGGATGTTGAGCATTTTTTCATATGCCTTTGGGCTCTTTGTATGTCTTCCTCAGAGAGTTGTCTGTTCAGGTCCTTTGCCCATTTTTTAATTGGGCTGTCTGTCTCCGTGGTGTTGAGTCGCATTAGTTCTTTATATATTTTGGATATCAAACCCTTGTCTGAGGTATCACTGGCAAATATGTTTTCCCATACAGTTGGTTCCCTTTGAATTTTGCTGGTGTTTTCTTTAGCTGAACAGAAACTTTTCAATTTGATATAGTCCCATTTGTTGATTTGTTCACTTATTTACTTTGTACTGATACTTGGTGAAGTATCAGTAAACATATCTCTGCATAGGATATCTAAAATTTTATTGCCTATATTTTTCTCCAGGACCTTTATGGTGGTATTGCTTATGTTTAAGTCCTTTATCCATCTTGAGTTTATTCTGGTGTAAGTTGGTGGTCTATTTTTATCTTTTTGCATGTTGCTGACCAGTTCTCCCAACACCATTTGTTAAAGAAGTTGTTTTTACTCCATTTTATGTTCCTTCCCTCTTTGTCGAATATTGATTGACCATAGAGTCCTGAGTTTAATTCTGGGCTCTGTATTCTGTTCTGTTGATTTATATGCCTATTCTTATGCCAGTACCAGACAGTTTTGATGGCAGTAGCCTTGTAGTATAGTTTGATGTCCAGTATTATGATTCCTCCTACCTTGTTCTTCTTTCTCAAGATTGTGATGGCTATTTGTGGGTGTTTTTGGCTCCATGTACATTTTGGAAGTATTTTTTCTATCTCTGTGAAGTACGCAATTGGTATTTTGTTCGGGATTGCATTGAATCTATAGATAGCTTTGGGTAGTATGGACATGTTAATGATGTTAATTCTTCCCATCCATGACCATGGTATGTGCTTCCATCTATTTGTATCTTCCTTAATTTCTTTCTTCACTGTTGTGTAGTTTTCTGGGTACAGGTCTCTTACCTCCTTGGTTAAGTTTATTCCTAAGTACTTTATTTTTCTTGTTGCTATGGTAAATGGGATTTGTTTTCCAGCTTCTATCTCTGATGTTTCATTATTGGTATACAAAAATGCTTTTGATTTCTGGATATTGACTTTATACCCAGCTATTTTGCTAAATTTGCTTATTAGGTCAAGTACATTTTTGGTGGAGTCTATCTATTGGGTTTTGTATATAAACTATCATATCATCTGCAAATAATGACAGTTTGACTTCCTCTTTTCCAATTTGGATACTTTTGATTCCTTTTCTTCTCTGATAGCTATGGCTAGAACTTCCAAAATGATGTTGAACAGAAGTGGAGAAAGTGCACAGCCTTGTCTTGTTCCTGATCTTAGGCAGAAAGCTTTTAGTTTTTGCCCATTGTGTATGATGTTGGTTGGCTTCAGGTTTCTCATATATGGCCTTTATGATGTTGAGGTATGCTCCCTCTATTCCCATTTTGCTGAGTGTTTTTATCATAACTAGTTGCTGTACTTTATCAAATGCTTTTTCAGCATCTATTGATATTACTATATGGTTTTTGTCTTTCATTTTGTTGATGTGGTGTACCATCCTTGCATCCCTGTGATGAAGCCCACTTGATCATGGTGTATGATCTTTTTAATGTATTGCTGGATCCGGTTGGCTGATATTTTGTTGGGAATCTTAGCATCTATGTTCATCAGAGATATTGGCCTATAGTTTTCCTTGTTAGTTGTGTCTTGACCTGGTTTTGGAATTAGAATAATATTGGCCTCATAGAAAGAGTTTGGGAATCTTCTCTCTTCTTGGATTTTTTGGAATAGGTTGAGAAGGATAGGAGTTAGTTCTTCTTTAAATGTTTGGTAGAATTCACCTGTGTATCCATCTGGTCTGGGGCTCTTGTGCTTTGGGAGATTTTTTGATTACTTCTTCAATTTCACTATTTGTTATTTGTCTATTCAGGATTTCTGCTTCTTCTGGACTCAGTTTTAGTTGATTATACATTTCCAGAAATGTGTTCATTTTACTCAGGTTGTCATATTTCTTGTCATATAGTTGTGTGTAGTAATTTCTTACAATCCTTTGTAGTTCTGAAGTATCAGTTGTGATTTCTCTGTGTCATCTCTGAATTTGTTTATTTGGGTTCTCTCTTTCTTTTTCTTGATGAGTCTGGATAAGGGCTTGTCAATTTTGTTTATTTTTTCAATGAATCAGCTCCTGGGCTTGTTGATTCTTCAAATTATAGTTTGAGTCTCTAAGTTACTTAATTCTGCTCTGGTCTTGATGATTTCCTTCCTTCTACTTGCTCTGGGCTTTGTTTGTTGTTGTTCCTCTAGTTCTTGCAGCTTTTTGGTTAGGTTGTTTGTAAGCTTCTTCTATCCTTTTTAGGTAAGCCTGTATTGCTATGAATTTCCCCCTGAGAACTGCCTTTGCTATGTCCCGTAGGTTTTGGACTGTTGTGTATTCATTGTCATTTTTTCCAGAAACTCTTTGATTTCATCTTTGATCTCACTGTTAACTCATTCATTACTTAAAAGCATGTTATTCAGTCTCCATGAGTTAGAGTGTTTTTGTTTTTTTCCTTTGAGATTGGTTTCTCAAATCTTTCAAGCCATTGTGATCTGAGAAGATGCTTGGTATGATTTCAATTTTCCTGTATTTGTTGAGGCTTGTTTTGTGACCTACCATGTAGTCTATTTTTGAGAATGTTCCATGTGCATTTGAAAAGAATGTGTATTTTACTTCTTTGGGGTGAAAGGTTCTGTGTATATCAGTTAGGTCCATTTCCTCTAGAGTGTTGGTCAATGCCCCAGTATCCTTGGTGTTTTTTCTGTTTGGAAGACCTGTCCATTGTTGATAATTGAGTATTAGAATCCCCCACTATGAGTGTGTTGCTGTCTGTATCCTTCTTCAAGTCCTCCAAGATTTCCTTTATATACTTCGGAGCTCCCTATGTTGGGTGCATATGTTTACCAGAGGTATTTCTTCTTGATGGATTGTTCCCTTAAGTATTATGAAATGTCCTTCTTTATCTCTTTTTATGGCCTTCATCATAAAATCTATTTTGTCTGAAATACGTATTGCTACTCCTTTTTTCATGTCCATTTGTTTGATATATATTTTTCCATCCCTTCACTTTCAGTCTGTGTTGATCTTCTATTCTGAGGTGATTCTCTTGAAGACAGCATATATGTGAGTCATGTTTTCTTATCCATTCACCTACCCTGTGTCTTTTGATTGGTACATTTAATTCGTTTACATTTAAGGTTATTATTGATTGATACTTATTTATTACCGTTTCCCACTTTGTACCTGTGTTCCTCTCTGTCTCTCTCTGTTTCTTCATGTTTTTAAAGCAGACCCTTCAGCATTTCTTGCAATGCTGCTTTGGCAGAGATGTATTTTCTTTGTTTTCTTTTGTCTGGGAAACTCCTTATTTCTCCTTCCATTTTGAATAAGAGCCTTGCTGGGTAGAATATTCTTGGTTCCAGGCCTTTGTTTCCCATCACTTGGGATATTTTTTGCCATCCCCTTCTGGCTTATATTGTTTCTCTTGAGAAATCATTTGATAACCTTATGAGAGCCCCCTTATATGTCATTGGCTGTTTCTCTCTTGATGCTTTTAGGATTCTCTCTTTATCTTTGAAATTTTCCCTTTTAATTATAATGTGTCTTGGAGTGGGTCTGTTTGGATTCATCCTCATTGGGACCCTCTGTGCTTCCTGAACTTGAGTAACATTTTCACTCATCATGTTAGGGAAGTTTTCTCTCATTACTCTTTTGAACAGGTGTTCCATTCCTTGTTTCTCTTCTTCTTCTGGTATCCCTATGATATGGATATTATTGTGTTTCATGTTGTCCTGCAGCCCTCTGAAAACCTCTTCATTCTTGTTCAGCCTTTTTTCATTGTGTTGAACTGTCTTAGAATATTTTTCTATGTTGCCCTCCAGCTCACTGATCCGATCCTCTGCTTTCTTTAGCTTGCTGTGTTTTCCAATTCAGAAACTATATTCTCCATTTCCTCCTGACTCTTACTGATAGTTTCTGTGTCTTTTTACTTCTGGTGTAGTTCTCAGTAAATTCCTATAGCTTCTCTGGAGTTTACATCATAGTTCCCCTAGAGTTGTTTGTAGTTTTCTGTTAGCTAGCTGAGCTCTTTGAGTTTCTCTGTCTTCATTATTTTGAATTCCATATCTGAGAGTTTGCTTGCCTCTGTTTTATTTAGTGATCTTTCTGGGGATTCCCCTTTTCCTTTTGGTGAGGGACTTTTCCTTTTTCTCCTCATTTTTAGGTTTCATTGTAATCCAATCAGACTTCCAGGCTAAGGAACTGCTAGGCTGGAAGGATTGATTTAGTTGTAATCCTATCAATCTGTGATCCACCACCAGGCAGAGGTACCGCTTTGGGTGTCAAACCAAGTCAGGTATAAATCAATAAATCAACTATGAAACTCAGGCTCTGCTGGGCACCAGCTCAGGTGTGGCCTGGTGGGACAGATTCAGATGTAAATCAATGAATCTGGGATCAGCTATCAGGCTCAGGATCCACTGGCCTAGGCAGCAAGATCCAATCATAATCCAATGAATCTATGGCCACCAGGCTCAGGAGCTGCTGGGCTAGGCAGCAAGGTACAATTGTAATCCAATGAATCTGTGATTATCCACCAGACTCAGATGGTGCTGGGCTTGACTGTAAGACTCTATTGTAATCCAATGAATCTGTGATCAGCTGCCAGACTAAAGGGCCACTGGGCTAGATTGAAAGATTCAGTTGTAATCCAATGAGTTTGTGATCAGCCACCAGGCCCAGAGGCCATGGTGCGGGACAAACCAACTCAGTTGTGAACCAGTGAATCCACCATCAGCAGCCAGGCTCACTTGCCACTGTGTTGGGCTGACTATTTGACCCAGCTGTAAGTCAGAGAGTTTGTAATCAGCCGCCAGACCCAGGCTCTGCTGAGCGAGAAGGATTGACTCAATTGTAAAACAACGAATCCATGATCAGCCACCAGACTCGCACGCCACTGTGCTGGACTGACTGACTGACCCAGCTTTAAGTCACAGAGTTTGTAATCCGCTGTCAGACCCAGGTGCTGCTGGGCAAGAGATATCTCTTCAGGTGCCAACTATTGTAGCTATGCTCAGACATGGCAGGGAGGGAGAGAAAAGCTGAATTTTTGAGTGACAAGTCCAAAGCTGTATTACCAGGAAAATGATTTGGGCAATGCTGTTTCTGTGAAGTACGGGGAATGAGAGTGAAGATCACTTAAGAAACTCTTGTGATAGTCCCAGGGAAACACAATGCAGACTGTGAAGCATGGTGACTCGCTGTGCTGTGGCGCATCTGCTGGGTCCAGCTGCTGGAACGTGGTTGCCTGGGTGAACTTTAAAAGTTGGTCCCCTTTGCCCAAAACAGGCTCTTGACACCCAAGCACTCACAGGAGCCAATGGAAACCCTGGGGGAACTCCATCCAGGCAAGATCTGTGGCTCTAGGTTAGGGTGGCAAGGTGGCTACTTAGCATGGGAGTGTGTGCAGCTGAGGGTAGGGGTTCACTGGGACCTGGAGCTTGCCACTTGCCTAGATTATGCCTGTTTTGTTTTTTTTTTTAAAGATTTTATTTATTATCTTTACAAAGAGGGGAAGGGAAGGAGGTAGAAAGGGAGAGAAACCTCAATGTATGGTTGCCTTTCACCTGCCTCCAGCTACGGACCTGGCTGGAGACCTGGCTTGCAATCTGGTTATGTACCCTGGCTGGGAATTGAACCAGCGACAGGCTAGCACCTTTCCTCTGAGCCACCAGCCAGGGACTTGGCTCTTGATACACAGTTGTAAGTGGTCCTTTAGAATGGCTGTTACTAATTGTTTCTTATGTCTGTAGTTATAAAAGGCATAGTATGAAGCTGTAAGGAAGCTTTTCCTTGTATGTGCTCAGCTCTAAGAATATCTAGGCAAACAACAGGCCTATGTTAAGTTCATTGCAATTCTTTTTTTTTAGTGTTATTAAATACTCATCTGAGGCTATGTTTAGTGATTTTAGAGAGAGTAGAAAGGAGGGAGAGAGAGAAAGAGAGAAGCATTAGTGTGAGAGAGAAACATCGATCAGTTGCCTCCCATATGGGCCTTACTTGGGATTTAATCTTTGTATACAGCCTGACCAAGATTCAAACCCTGTGACCTTTTGGTGCACAAAATGACACTGCAACCAACTAAGCCACCCAGCCAAGATGCAATTATTTTTATGGGTGATTTATGTGGTTGGATGAGCAACCCTATGGATGGATAAAATAGGTTTAACAACTTTATTGGAGTGTATTTATGCATACAGTGCTTGTCAACTTTTCAAAATATAATAATGGAATTTTGCTGGATGATATTCTCTAAAGCAGAAGGTCTGTATTTGTTACTCAGCACCAAATAATTATATATAGGTTTCTTCCCAAATGAATAGAAAAAAGTATATTTATTTTATTGTTAAATACATAATATTTATGATAATACCAAAAGAAAGATGAGTAGTTCAGCAGACAAAGTTGAAAATCTGTGCTTGGTGCTCATGATCTTGAATTCTCCAGCTAATCAAGAATTAATATGTGGTGATACTCATCCTGGGTTTAGAGTGTATTTCATCTCTGAAAACAGATATTTATTTGGAATACTGTGTCAGTTTTCTAATTTTTAGGAACTTTGAGTTGGATTTTTAGTGAATGGAATTTTGAGCCACTTGGTTGCTTAATCTGTTAATTTTCAGGAAGTATAATCTGATGAAATAGATCTCAGAACTGGGAATCACTTACTTTCAGTTGTCTGAAATTAGCCTAGTGCCTGTCACTTAGGGATAGTAGGACAGTTGTGGATAAAAGATGTTAAATCATTGAGATGTTATTGGAACTTTGTTACGTGTGCTAGTCAGATTTTAAGACATTTCAACAGTGCTGTACCTAGTATAGATTTTTCTCTAATCACTGAATTCTTAAAGCTATGGACCCCTAACTTGAGGATGAGAATGATGTGAAGAGGGAATGTCCATGGGCCTAATTTTATGTGTATGGGATTATATACATTTTATTGCAGAGGGTCCTAGAACCAATAAAGATTAGGACCTTGTGCTGTTAGGCTGAGTTAAGAGTTTGGCTTGACTGCTAGAAGAAGGAATGCATTGTTCTTGGAGATTGGGTCATGAAACTGTGCCCTATACTTTTGATCTTTGCTGCTTCTTGGAAAGATTGTGCTCTGGCTATAAGTATTGTATTTTGATTTTGATTTTCATATTTTTGAGCAGAGTTTTAAACCAATTATGTAATAATTTCTTTTGAAAAACATGGTTTACTTAAATGGCAGTTATCAAAAGGTATCATCTCCGAATCTGATTTTAGGGTAAAAAAAAAATTATCTTAAGTAGTAATTTTATAATCACATAATTAAGCTGGTAATTGGCTTTGCTTTTAGTGTATTTTAGTGCTTTTAGTGTATTTTAACTTTATGTAAATTATTAAATTTATTTTAAGTAGTAATTTTATAATCACATAATTAAGCTGGTAATTGGCTTTGCTTTTAGTGTATTTAAACTTTATGGTAAAAGCTCACGGGGCTTAAAAATACCATTCTTTTGAGCCAAAACATCTCTGAGACAGAGAAGTAGATTTGTTGTTCTCCTCAGTCATTTTGAATGTAATAGCCACACAGTACACATGCTCACTCAATGGGGTCTGTCACTTCCACTGACTAGTACAGTGAAGTCTTCATTGTTCACACATGCACAGTCCAGTCCACTTTTATTGGCTGTCAGGTTATATCAATGTCACACAAACCATTCTTGTTATATAAACAATGGCTTGACTTTTTCAAGACAGAACTCCTGTTATGATTTTTTTCATGTATAATTTATGTATAGACACTAATGAGAACCAGGTCATATTAAAATATTATTACATTGATCCTCAAAGGAAAACAAACAATACCTCAGCCTGTGGTTTCTGAATGTGTAAAACTGAACAAATTAACTGGCAAATGATCAACAAATTATTTTCAGTTAAAATGTGGTATATACATTCTGTGGTTGTAAAAGTTAAAATAAATGGAAAATTGAGGGAAAAATATGTCTTTGATAAAATATGTTCATTATGCCATTAAAAAATTTCATAAAATTTTAGTTCCAATGTATGTTAATTATAAATCTGGTTCACATAAAAAGGGAAGCAAATATTTTAATAATATATTTATGTAGTGTCAAAAAGGAAAAAGCTGATTTTCTTTGTCTTCTACCTGCTGACTCTTGTTTTAAATTCTAATTTCAGCACTCTGCCACATTGGAGAAGTGATTTGTCAGCAGCTCTGTGAAGAAAGCTAAAATGTGATAGGAATGTTTGAAATGCTCAAGTATTAGACAGAAAGGGCAGGCCTATTTCCTGAGACTTTGAACTAATTTTACTTCATTTCATAATAGGGTTAGGTTTACTAAATATTTAAGAATCTTTTAAAGATAAAGGTCTCTTTTTCATTCCTCATGGTGTTGATGGCTTATTTTTGTCTGATTTTGGACTGATGTCATCAGTATTGACTTGAAACTTTACTTGAGTTCTATTCTCATTTTGCCTGGTGAAATGTTTTGGCCAGTTTTTGTTGCAGGATGAGACCTTTTTGTATGAGAATATTGGCAACAAATGGAAATTCCATGGGCACTGGCAATGGAACCCGTCAGGGTAGTCTCAGTAGTTTAGTCATACCTTTATTAATTTTATCAGTGAGCTCTGCTGAAGCTTTCCTTGGCAGACTCTGGCCTCACATTCCCTTGATAGTCTGGAGTCGTTCATCTTCCCCCAGTGCCACAGGCCTATCTAATAACTCATTTTAGGTGCAGAAGCATTAAGTAACAAATGTCCATTTTAGTATTTATCATGTGTGTCATAATTAGTTATTTACAAGTAACTTTCTCCTGCTAAAATCTGAGCTCCTTAAAGATGAGAGCTAAGTGCTTTTCTTTTTTGCATCTCCTCAGCACCCAATCCTGGGTGCAAAGGAAAGCTCTGGGAAGGATCCTGGAAGGGAGTCTCAGGGAAGTTTCTTGGCTGTTCACAGTTAAACCTCTGTTAATTTAGGTTAGAATAAGAGGACATTATTCTTAATCTAAAGTCCTAGTGAGATTCATTTTTTAACCAGGAAAATTAAAATATATATGTTAAATGTAATAAATATCAATATATATTATATGCCTATTATATATAACATTAAAATGAATCATAAACAGCTCTTTAATGATATTTCACATTGAGGAAAGATAATTGGATCAACTGATTCAAGTGCCTTTAAAATTTTCTACTGGAGTTCTATGTTTTATATGTCTTATCTTTTTAATTTGTATTTTATTCTTTCATTACAACTAAATGTTTTTAAAGACACCATCTCATCGGTATGTTATTTCACATACACATTGACTATTTTTGGTATAAGGAATGTTATAAATTTTAAAACTTTACTTTCTTGTCTTTTTGAAGTCTTTGAGTAGGGACTCTAAAGACATAACTGATGAAAAGTGATTATGGGCTTTAGCTTAATTCAACATTAAGCCTTCAAGCTAGCTTCATTTAAACAAATCAAAAGAGATGTGTTCTTGGCTTTACTAATCTTAAGAAATGCCACTGCCTCTAGTAATTTATTTCACCAAATCTTATTAATTGTTTCTCTTTTGTGGTTAAACTCATTTTATAAACCTTTAAAAGTTTTGTTCATATTTTTCAAAAACAGTTGACATGCCTTATTCTGTTAGTTTCAGGTGTATACTCCAGTGATTAGACATTACATAACTTAGAAAGCTTTTTAAATTGATGGTACCCTTTTTCCAAAACAAGCAGAATTAATTTGCTATTAATATGAAACCTATAAAACTTTGCTATCATTTTAACACTTAAACATTTTAATTTTATCACATTTTAATTTAGAACCCCTGTGCCTATTTCACAGTTACACTCATATCTTTAAAATGTATTTATTTAAGAAATTGTTGTATACTTTTTTACAATTAGGAATTCTCTCATTTTTCTCGAAAAACTGTGCAGGTGTAAGGTATAGCTTATGTTATAGCTGTCACTTACTGCTTCTTTTTGGATCTATTTCCAAAGTGAAATAGAAAAGCAGTATATTAAGAAATGTATTACCTATTTGCTTTTTTACTCTGCCTTTCCCATAAACTATTTTTATTTGCAGTATTGCTTAACTTTGTAGTGCTAGAATTTCTAATCCATTATCTTTATTTCCTCCAGCTTATTAACTTAATAACCTGAACAAAAATTGATTCTAGTAGTACTGAAAGTGACATTTCCTGTTAGTCCAGTTTTGAATTCCCAATACATTTTTATCCATGGCAAGATAAATTAATTTATAAGTATAATCCCTCAAAAAGTTTACTGTGAAAGTTTTTAAAAGTTGTACTTGATTCCATTTTATTTCTAGTCACTATTTGTTTTTGTATTTTAGATTACTTTCTATTTGAGTCATCCATATAGTGAGGAAAAAAAATCATCAAGGTGAAATTAAACTTTGTAAAATGTCTGCTTTCCTGAAACTTCTTTTTCTATGATTGGTGGTGTTGATTGGAACTACTGAGAGACAAAGTCTAAAATACAATTTCTGACTGTGATAAATTAAACTACATTGCAATAATTAATGTAATTTTAATGTAAGGGTCATTATGAGCAGATGGTTCTCCATCCTGAAGGATTTTAAATCTTGAATTCTACAAAGTTTGGCATTTTAAACATTACCAAGTTCATTATCAAAGTTGTTAAGACATAGATTTCAAATTATACCCAACTCTGTTTAATTTTAAGGGAACATTAGTTTAATTCCTTTATATTCCACTTCTTGAATGAAATTAGTCCTCAGATGAAATTAGGGTAACTGAGTCTCAGATTGGGTCAAATTAAACGATAAAGGATGGATTGGAAGAATGGAGAAAGAAACAAGTCATACTACTTATTCATAAAGAGTCTTTGTAGAATCTCTAGGGCAAATGGCAGATACAATCTTATTCTGCTAAGAAGCCTCCTCCATTTGACTGACTTGCAAATTCTATATACAGAAATAAAATATTTCTGCTTCATCTTGCCTAATATTCTTATGTGTTTTGGTTAAGGATAATAATGCCATGGATATCAGGTATATTTAATAGCTGACACATAGTGGCTACATAGTAATTTAAAGAATACATGAATGGGAGAAAAAAGATGGCGACAGAGTGGAGAGCAGTGCTGATGGTGTTCTCGAATACCAGAGCAGCTAGAGGACAAGATAGGGAGCATGAGACGTCTTCAGGACCCTAAGAATTGGAGCGGTCAGCATCTGGACACAGGGGAGCACAGCCCAGAGGCAGAGGAGACCAGCAGGATAGTAGGTGAGATGTTGTTGACCAACCTGCCTGCAGGCCGAGGTGAGCTCTGGGCAGTGGCGGCTCTGCCCAGAGGGGCGAGTTTGACTGGGGTCAGCTCCAGGCTCCCTGGCGACTGGAAGTCTCAACAGTGAAGTACGTGCCAGGGCAAACGCCGTAGGGAATGTGGAACTGAACTCTTGCAGGGGAGGGACTGTGTGAGAGACTCGCTTTGGCAACAGGGAGAGGAAGCTCCGCACAGGGCTAGAGGTGGAGGAGAAGAGTCCTGCAGGGAGCTGGAGCGGGGGGAGCTGGGAAGTGCACTGGCCGGGCGGCGAGAGGGCCAAAAACGGTGCTGCTGGGCCACTGGGGAAATAGCAGCTTGAAGCCCCTGTGAGGGAGGAGGCCCAGCCCTGCGCACCCACAAAGGCCCGCAGGCTCTGCAGAAACTCCAAACGGCAAGCTGGGAACTAGTAGCTGGGGTAACTGACCCGCCATTGCCTGAGACAAAGGCTGCACTGCCCATGCCTGGGAGGGGCTCATCACAGAGGCCACGTAAAGGACTCCTGGGAGAGTTGGTTGGCTTGGAGGATTGGTGCCTGCGGGGGGTGGGGAGTTGGGGGGGCAGTGTAGGCAGACCCTGGGCAGTGTTTAGGGAGGACAGGGTCGGCCTCCTTCCGGAACTGCAGGGGTGGGGCCAGTCGTCACAGGGACCAGCGAAGTTGCGGGCTGACCTGCAGGGGTGCTGGGTGCTCTTCACAGGCAGGAACCTCCACCAGGAGTGGGAGGGGACACCCTGCGGGCTCCAGAATACCGGCAGCCCTAAAACCCAGCCAGGCTGTGGAAGGCCCAGCCTACCTGGGGGCGGACACTCAGAATCAGCCCTGAATGTGACAATCAGAGGCCCTGCCACATGCCAAGACCAGCTAGAATATAGACTGTAGACTGTAAAGTGCTGACCAAGAAAAAGAGGCAGCCTCTTTTTCTCAGGAAAGGGATTGCTGCTAATCTCAAGCACCTGAGTTATACTGAGAGCAATATGAACTATTAATCCCCAACATATCCTTTGCAAAAGTTACTTCTCACATATTCTTAATCCCCCCATACCTCAATCCACCTAAATACCCAAGACCCTCCCCCTACTCTTGAATTAAAATCTACTCACTCTGTGGCTACAACACATTCCCAGTCCTCAAACTAAGTATTCCTCCCTTCCCCAGCCATCTAAACCCTTTCTTTATTCTTTTCTTCCTTCCTCTTTCTTTTCTTTTTCTTTTTTTCTTTTTTCTTTTCCTTTTCTTCCTGGTAAAGCCCACAGGTTCTGGCTCCACCTGGACCAATCAAAAATCATAAAGGGGGAACAGACACCTAAACCCTTTCTTTACTAATATTGATTTCTCTTTGTCTTGTGACTTTCTCCCTCTTTTTTTTTTTTTTTTTCCCCCTTTTCTTCATGGTAAAGCCCACAGGTTCTGGCTCCACCTGGACCAATCAGAAATCATAGAGGGGGAACAGACACCTAAAACCTTTCTTTATTAATATTGATTTCTCTTTCTCTTGTGACTTTCTCCCCCCACTTTTTTTTTTTTTTTCTCCACTAAAAGCCCTCAGGTCCAGGCTCCGTCTGGACCAGTCAGGGATTATTAAGGGTGAACAGCCATCTAAACCCTTTCTTATTCTTACTATTATCGTTTTTATTTCTTTTTTCCTTTTGTATTTTTTTTGTTTTGTTTGTTTTTGTTTTCTCTGCTAAAAGCCCACAGACCCAGAATACAACCAGACAGCCCAAATAAAGGACACACCAAGAACAGCAAGTGGAGAAAATCTGGGAGATGGCAACATTGAACTCCACAAATCTCCTATCACAGAAGGGTGCTTCCTAAGGCAAGGAAGCAAAGCAGGTTAACCCAAGGAAAGAACAAAAATAAATAAATAAATAAAGAGCAAGCAAGAACAGACACCCAAAATGGGGAAAAAAAGAATCAGTCCATCACCAAAAGGAAAGGAAGAATCCCCAGAAAGAACACAAAATGAAACAGAGGCACCTGGAATATCAGATCAGGAATTCAAAAGAATGA
>PVIW01005238.1:67596-111172 GCA_004026585.1 Noctilio leporinus | reverse complement strand
TGCAGTGGTCAGGAGGAAAGGGGTAGGGGGGAGGGGGGAGGCAGAGGCAAAGAAGGGGAGCAGCTTAGACAAGAACCTAGTATAAAGGAACCATGGACATGAACAACAGGTGGGATTGACTTTGGGGGGAAAGGGTGGGTGGGGAGGGGGACAGAGGGGAGAAAAAAAGGGATGGATGTAATACAACAACAATAAAATTAAAAGAAAAAAAAAAAACAACTCTATAAGGAGGGTCTTTTGTTAATATTACCTATTTATAAATGGGAAGCCTTAGCACAGAAGGTTAACTAACTTGCTTTAAAATGGTAGAATGGGGACACTGACCCAGGCAGCTTAGCCACAAATTCCAAGTTCCTAGCCACAACACCAAACTGGTTCCTTGCCTCCAAAGTGAAGTCAATAAAGCATGGGTTACATCTTTCTTACAAATCTTAATGACATATCTTACTTTTACATTTATAAAGAGAAAAGTAAAGGAGATCTCTCCCTGTTTTCCTCCATTTAGCAGCTCCTCTTCTATCCTGTTTTCACCTCCTCAGTGAAAAGTTGTGAAGAGTAGGACTGCTTCGATTTGTTCCCACTTCATTCACAAGCACACAATCAGCCCCTAATTCAGGCCAAGCCCAAAAAGACTGAAGAATCAGCTTTGGACTGCTACTAGACCACCACTCAGACAGCCCTCTGCCTCCTCAGTCAGCTATCAGAAAGGCCTGTGTGAATCCAGAACCAAACACAACCCTGAGTTATGCTGACAGAGGGAGGCTTCTCCAGCCTGAATTTGCTGGTTTGCTACTGAAACAACAAGCACATTGTTCCTAACTCCTGGACACACTTACCAGGAGCAGCTCCTGACCTTCCAGAAATTGCATTGCTTTTGTATAACAGGCTTTAGTTTTAACTCCATGCCTCTTTTTTTTTTTTTTTTCATCAAAAATTAATTAAAACATTGCAAGCACAGGACCCACTCATTCTGATGGCCAAGAACAGAAAGAGAGAAAGAAAAGGAAAAGCATGGTCCACTGTTTGCCATACTTGGGTCCTCATGAGTTTTGCTGAGGTTGGAATTTGAGACAGTCCCTCCTTCAAGCCAAACACTCCTGCTGAGGGTAGACTTGTGTCCCTTGACTCCTAATGGTCTGTGGGTCAAGGGGAAATAACTTACTACAAGCACAAGACAAATTTTGCTGCTCATGGCCTCCTTCATTCTCTTCACTCACTCTCTCTCTCTTTCCCCTGTAGCTTCTTCTTTCCCTGACAAACCAGGGAAACATCCTCCCTAGGAACAGAACTTTCTATGACCATCCAGGTTCTAGTCCACCATGACAAGGCCATCAGGTTTTATCAGGTGAAGCTCTACATAAAAAATGGGATTTGGAGACACCTCTCTTCCTGTTTCTTCTGACCCCGACCAAGCCCAGATGTAAGTGGTGTGTATCAAGATGGAACAACTCACAGGACTTCAGAGTGTTGCCTGCAGGCTTCTGAGCCAAGCTTGTACCTTCAGACCTTTTTCAGCGATGGGCCAAGAGCAACCATGATAGCAACAGTGATTACAACAAACCCAAACTATGCTGAGTGATCCGTGGGAAGTTTCCTGGGCTGCATGTCATGTTGAGACAAGGGTTGGTGTTTCTTTTACACTAGATGCTCTTGGAGTTTATTAAAGGGAGGAAGGACGAGCCTGTGAAACTGTAAGTCCCCCAGTCTGCACCTTTCATCCTTTATTGCACCCTGTCCGCTATGTCTGCTCTATAGGCCAGTGGGATTCATCCCAAGACCCAAAGGGCTGGGAGGCAGGAGAAAGTTGAAAGCTCCCAGCAGGGAAGTTGGAGGGGATTCTGTATATCTTCCTTGAGCTACAAGGTTGATTTCTGCTGGACTTTCCAGTTGCCAGGGAATCCATAGTCCTTCTTCCAGAAAATACCAATCTCTGGAGAGACAATAAGAAAGAAATGAAAACGATGTTTGGAAAAGTTTTCCAAAGTTGATAAATGCCAAGTAAAGTCCTCATTAGTTTTAATTTTTGTTGGGCTAGAGGGAGGGGAATCAGGAGGTGACCGTGTGGTTAGAAGCTTTGGCTAAGGCCTAGTCTGAACTAAGGCTCAGGAAGCAGAATTTCTCCCAGGGCCTGGTGCCAACTTTGAGTTGTGTTCTTCCAGATGACTTTGTGGGGTGGGAAAACAGTTGTCCGTTATGCTGGTGCAACAGGATGATAGATTTTTTTCATGCTGAGAATCCTTATGAAATGGCCTGGGAAGCCTGAACTTTACAAAGTGCAGAAGTCATCTAAGCTAAGGGGAAGCTGGGTTGATTCTGGGTCTTAGAGCAAATACCATCTCTTGTGCTTTGTGTTGCATCTTAGGCTGGATTCCCTAGAAGTAAACCTGAGTGGTTCATGTAAGGAATGCTCCCAAGAAAAAGCAGTAGGGTGTTTGGGTAGTTGGCTGTTGAAGGAAAGAATGTCAGGTAAGAGTGTAGCATCATGCAAAGGTCCAGGAAGAAAAGTGGTTAGGTGTGACTTACGTATTCACTCCAGAGATTCCAGTGACTGTGGTCCTGATAGGAGTATTTATATACCCCTCTCATCTGCCATTCACTGTTTAAGAGCTGCCATCCTTAGAAGAATGCAAATTCCAATGATTCCTTTCAATAAGCAGACAAAGTCATTCCTGGACCCCCAGCGTAGCCCCCTGACAGGTGCTGTTTGGCATGCCTGGAGCTGGTGTGCATGAAAATGATAAAGGGTTCCCAGAGTACTGACTGCATCAGCTATATCTGGACTCAATAGCCCTAGGCTGGCAGGTTATCCCTTGGGGTCAGGTGTACACAGAGTAGGTACAATTATCTGTAAGAGAAACTCAGTACCTGGTGGCACAGGTACAGAAGGATCTAGGTTATTACTGTGAGTGACCCAGGCCCTCCCATTGGTCCCAGAGCTACTGCCAACCAGTGGTCTTCTGAGATCATGTCCTTCATCTCACCTTAACTTTTTCTGGTTCACACACACACAATGTAAAAGTAAGATATGTCATTTGCATGGAGGTGGGGAATGTTGCGCTACATGGAAGACAGCAATGTATATCTCTGTTTTCCATTTCCAGAAAGAATGCATAAAGCCAGATACCAAAGAATCAGTGTATGTTTCTAGACTTTCTGGCCATCCTTTAGGCCAGAATCCCTACTACGGAATAGAAAGCACTGGATTAGAAATATTCAGTCAGTCTGTTCACATGACCCAAAGGTACGACTTGATCTCATAGTCGTTAGCATTGCAGGTAGAGTCTTCTGAAGTCATGGACCTTGTCACTTCATAGCAAAGAAGGAGCTTCTTAAAGCATGAAGTTCACTGTTGGCCTCTCGAATGTGGCATGCCTAGTGGAGGTGGCCTACCAGCATGGAGAGGAACAGAGACATTAGTGAAAAGGGAAATCTGGGATTAGTTTTGTGTAGCATTAGGAGCTTAGAGGGAGCAGGGAAGCAGAAGTGCACAAATCACTCATTTTGTGCAAGTGAAAATCCTGGTTTTGCCATGCCACTACAGAGCCTTTATCTAGGGCCCCATCAAACCTCTTCCTCAGACTAAGAATAATCACTCACACATAAACAAATGTAAATATATTTTTAACATACCTCAGAAAACCACCTTCCTGTTGGGTTTCAAGGCTCTCTCTCCAAGTCAACTGGCAGATCACAAAAGCAACTGCAACTGCTTGGAACTTTCCACCACAGACAGGCAATTGTGACCCCAGGTGACATTTGATTGTGGGTGCCAAAGTGACTTCGTATTGAGAGATTAGAATCTCTAACTGCTTTGTGGTTTCAGAAGACTAGAGAGGCCAGAACCTAAGAGAGGAGTGAGAGCTAAAAAATTCAGGGTGAATAGCTCCCAAAAGACCCATGTATTTTGAGGGTCATTTGTGTGACTTCCTGAGGAAAGTTTTACAAACCAATGCATGGATACCGTTGAAACGTTAGCCAGCGGAAACAAAGGAAACCTGTCAGATGGGGATGGTATTTCACCCTTTGAGGGCAGGCAGAGATGGAAGAGGAACTGACCAACTGACACCAATCTGGAAGAACTGACATGATTAAAAAAATTTTTTTTTAAAGGCATACGCATGAAAGATGATCCCTAAGGAACATTCTTGTATCTATTAAGGTAACACTGTGTTCCTGCCAAGATAATCTTTTTCTAACATACCTATGAGACATCAGACACCTCTTACTTCTTCTTGGCACTTATCATTCCATGAAAGGAGGATATTGGGTCACATAAGGATTTACATTGAGAGGACATTGTGGGCTCGAACATCCCCAAGAGACAAGGATAAGAATGATTATAAAAATTTGTGGAATGAAAAAACTGATAGAGAGGAGCTAATACATGTACCCAAAGGCAAATGGCTCAGAGCTAGTTAAGTGGCCCAGGCATTTTGATGGGCACCAAAGTTTACGTTGTTTAATTCTTCGGGGCTGCTTCAATGATGACCTAAATCTTCCTGTTCTAATGAAATGGTGGAAGCTCACTCATCCAAGGAAATAAGCAAGAAGTATGCTCAGGAGGACAGAACTCTGACTTCCCAATTCCAAGTCTATTTTAGCCTCCTATCTCTGCCCTCAGAGCTGTTTGGGAGGTTCCTCCATGTTAGACCTTCACCCCAACAGTATAATTTCTCTGATTGCAAGTAAAAAGAGTAATTCCTCTCACAGTGCCCACACCACACTCTTTCTCCCCCCCCCCCCCCCAAGGAGAGAGCAGAGAGAAGGTGAGACAGGGCCTGTCCAAAGATGGAATTTTAAGGTGCGAGGTGACACTGGTTTCCCATCTATGACTGACTGCAACCAAGGGGAGCTAATGAGGGGCCATAAGAGAGGAGAGTGCTGGCTTTGAGATTTTCATTATGTTTGGTCTGGATGTATTCCAAATACAAGTTAAACTCGAATGAAAACTTTAGAAATGTTATATTACCAAAGTGTGCCTGTGAGTGTTTTTTAGGGGCGGGTAAATATAGGGGGAAAGGGATTGCGGGCAGAGGGAAAGGAGAGCAGCTGCAGTATAGCTAAACAACTCAACCTTAATTACAGCATTCAGGGTAGCCAGACTCTTGTAATCCCTACCAGGGGGAAGGCTCTTCACCACCCAAATTCCCAGATTTTTTTTTTTTTGTTTCAATTGCACACCAGTCCAGGGGTGTGACTGTAACACCTGAGTTCCAGTCATTTGTTTGTCATTAACATGATTGCTGACCTTCCTTAACTCTTCACTTCTCTGACCCTCAACTTCTTTGATTGTAAATTACAGGTATGAGTCAAATAGTGTTCATCTTGCCATTCAAAGAGTTCGGTTCTAGTGCAGTCAATGGAGCATGTGATTTCTAAATACCAGTCATCTATGCTTCCAAGATGAATTTGAAAAATGGAAAATGTTGAGTGGTTCAATGTCTGTCAATTCTGTCTTTTTTCAAAGGACATTTCCTATTTCAGGCAACTGTCTCTGCTGTGAGTATGTGTGTGTGAGAGCATATGTTTGCAAAACAGATGAAACATTTGTGAATAATAGCATTTTCACAGCAGCTACTATAAACAGGGAGAAACTTATCTTTTATGAGTAATTAGGAGTGGCTTTTGGTGGGTGTTTGTGAAGTGACAGATTGTCCAGTTTTTAGGAAAAAAGTTTGTAGGAAAAGAGCCCTGTAGGCAATAATATTTTGACCTTGAGGGGAAGAAATATACTAATTTGTTTATAAAAAATAAACTTCACTCCAAAGTTTACATTCAGAAGAACGTTGGTTGCTTGCTCATAAATAAATGGAGAACAGAGTTGTTGATTACCAAGGTTAATGTTCTTTTACTAAAGTGAAAATATTGTATGTAATTAGGTTAAGAAGAGATTTCAGAAGAAAGGGTGACGATTTGAGTAATCATGGAGTCAATACAGGCACATTTTTATTTTATTAGCTAGCTATTAGAGCAGTCTTTGGCATTTTATGTGTGGCACACAGTGTTAGGATGTTGCTGTTGAAAGTCATTTGTGTCCGCTGTCTGGACTAATTGAGCGACAATAATAAAACGCTGTTTTTAGATAAACAATGGGTGGCGGAGCTCCATCGGTCCCTGCAGGGAGCGTGTTTATGCCTTTCAAAGAGCAACTGGCTGAGCTCACATGCCACAGTCATTTCACAGAGGAAAGTCGTTTAAATCAACTAAATTGAACGCAGTTTTGAAATGGAAATCAGTAATCCCAGTTTGAAGCTAGCTGCCTCTTTGTCAATGGGAGGCTAGAGGCACAGATTGCCTTCTGGTTCTCTCCCAAATCTCATTCAAAGGCAAGAGGCCCCAGAGCAAAGTAGAATTGCAAGTTAGCAATACAAGGGAATAAAATATCACATGTCATATGCTTTGTGTAGTGTGTGAGTGCCGAACAGGCTGATGTGGAAATATTATCATAAACTCAGCTGCCCATTTCAACTCCCTCCCCCTGTGCAGAAACAAGATGGACCCAAGACAGATGGACAACCAGAAGGCCCCAAGGAGGATGAAAGTGAGTGACTTGCTGTTGCCCTCACCCAACAGGAAGGCATTTTTCTCTAGGAGTGTGAGCGTTTACCTACCTTCTATCTCCCCCTCAAAATATATTCCTTTCTTACTTCTCCCTCCATGCCCTTTAGAATAAAAGCATGTCAAACAGACATGAATCTCAACTTTGTGTTGAGATTAAGATCTGTGGTTAAAGAGGAAGAAGAAAAAGGCACTCACAAGCTGGCCTCCTTAAAGGCACTTTATTTTAATGCAGGCTCATAGAACCACCAGGCTTTTGTAGATGCCAAGGGCTTGGCAGTAGGAGGTTAACATCTCCCTCTTTTCAGACATCCAACTTCCCCAAGCCAACTCAAATAACCACTAAATCTAGGTAAGAGCAGAGTGCTTGCTTGGCAAACATAGCTTCAATATAAGTTTTCTGGACACCCAACAAAATAAGTTGTGGCCCCTGGACTATAAAACTTTGTTGTCACCACTGAGCTTTAGGAAGATGGGTGCAGTCCCACTGATGATTTTATTTAACAGCTGTCGCTTGAGCACCTGCTCGGCATCAGGTCCTAGGCTGATGGCTGAGGAGACATCCTGTCAAAAGACTAGCCTATGAACTTTAAAGTCTTTGGGAACACAGAGAGGCAGACAGTACAGTACAGTACAGTACAATAGAATTTTGCTCTGTGAAACATCTTCAGGAGGCCCTGAGGGACATTCTCTGTGCTTTAGTCAGCTTGGCCTTCTATAACAAAATATCACAGACACCCACTTGTATCTCACAGTTCTGGAGTATGGAAGTCTAAGACCAAGATACCAACAGATTCTGCTCCTTGTGAGATTCAGTTTTAGGCTGCCTTCTCCCTTATATAGCATGAAGAGCGAGCTCTTCTTTCTACAAGGGCACTAACCACATCATGGGGGCTCCACCCTTTTGACTATATCTAAACCTAATTACCTTCTGAGGGTCCTACCACTACAGTGGGGGTTAAGGCTTCAATGAATAAATTTGGGGAAGGGCATAGAAATATTCACCTCATATCACCCTCTAGTGTACCCAATGCCAGACCAGCCAGTTGACTTTTAGACTTTCCTCTGTGTCACTCTGCCCTGACTTTCTAGGTAACCCTGTTCCTACCCTCTGTGCCAGAGCACATTTCCTTGCTTCTAGATGCTGACAACACAAAGTCCTTTCTGTTCATTCCTCTGATCCAAAACCACTGTGACAGATCAAAGCTACTCTTTAACTAATCAGTTGATGACGTCTCTGCATCTTGCCCAACTGATGCATCATTGACCAGAACAGTCAAGAGGACTTCTCCACTTTCTCTTATAAGTATTTCTTTTAACCCCATCTTGGACATATTATAATACTTATTCACAAATTATCTGTAATGGCTAATGTTGTGTGTCAACTTGGCTAGGTTGTGTGCCCAGTTGTTTAGTCAAACACCAGTCTAGATGTTGCCTTGAAGAAATTTGTACATGTGATTAATGTTTAAATTAGATTTTGAGTGAAGCAGGTTACCCTTGGTAATATGGATGACCTCAGAGGACAGACCATAGAGCTAAAGAGGATTGTTTTCAAACCTTAAAATGTAATAGAATTTATTCTGCTAGCTTTCAAACTTGCTTGAAATTCACAACCCTTTTTCTCTTCTGATTCCTCCCTTTTGGAATAGAAATGCCTATCCTACAACTGCCCCACCATTATATTTTGGAAACAGGTAACTTGTTATCTGTTTCACAAATTCACAAATGAAGAATTTTGCTTAGGCTGAGTCATACTGTGAGTCTCACCTATATCTGATATAGATGAAATTTAGGACTTAGAGTTGATGCTACAATAGATTAAGATTTTAGGGGCTATTAGGATGGGGTGAATGTATTTTTGCATGTGAAAAGTACATGGATATAGGGGGTCAGAGGGTGGACTACTATGGGTTGAAATGTATCCCCCCAAATTCATGTGTTGATGCCCTAATCTCAGAATCTGACTGCATTTAGATATAGGGTCATTGCAAATACAATTAGTTAAGATGAGGTCATACTGGAATAGAGTGCCCCCCCGCCCCCTAATCTAATATGATGGGTATCCTTATAAAAAGGGGTAATTTGGATGAACACAGACACACACACATATACATACACACACACACATAGGGAATGACATGTGAAGATTGGAGCTATGCTTGCCACAGTCCAAGGAACTCTTGGAAGGTAGCAGGGAGGCCTGAGAGAGCTTCCCTGATAGTGCGTTCAAAGGAACCATGACTTAGTTGAGACCTTGACCTCAGACTTCTAATCTCCAGCTATGAGACAAGGTGCTATTGCGTAAGTCACCTGTTGGTAGTACTTATTACAGCAGCCCAACCAAACTAACTGTTCTTTCTTGTCACCCCTGCACCACACTCACCACAGGTTTATCACACCGAGGAATGTGAAACACTTCAGTCTGTGGGAACCCACCACTGATCTCCATCAGGGGCCAGCAGTATCTGTCACCTCCTACAAGAACATCCATGCTTTGTGAGGCCCTGAGCTTGATCAAATTGGAGGGCCTTTTTGAAGGAGTCAAAATCCTAAACACAAATATAACATTAGGCACAGAACCTTGAAAGGATGACTCCAACTTGTGTCCAGGAGAGTAGAGCCAGGACCTCTGGCAGTGGGAAGAGAAGGGGAAAAGGAGGGAAAGTAAAATAATAACAAAAAGGATACCCTTCTAAAGCTGATTTAGTATGACTGGAGTGTCGATAAATGTCTGCATTCAGATATTTGTGACCACTAACAAGATTAAATTACCTGGTTTTTGTTTTGTTTTTCCTGCTAACTGACCAAAACTAAACATCTGCTCAAGCTGAAAATATTTTGTCTGCCTATCTCTTTCTTTCTTAATGTGAAACTAAGGGTGGGTTTGGTGTCATAAGACTCCCATGTGTAGTCAGGGCTCCACTTAGGGATCTTTCCCCACTGGTCATAGTAAACTTGGGCTGACCCACCAAAGCCTGTTTGCATGAAGTCTGGGGCAGTTCCTCCTGGACAGAAAGGAGCCAAATGCTGAGAACTTGACCTGCAACAAATGCTTGGGTGTGGGGAGGAAGGAGAAATTTAGACATTGATTCAGCACATATTTATTGAACCAGGTCTAAGTCTACAATCACATATCTGAAGCCTTTAGGGCCACATGTATTTTAGAATTCAGAATGTTTCAGATTTTAGAAGGACAATATAGTGTTCATAGACCAAATATTTTATACTATCCTGGAAGGGTCTGAGACAAGGCCACGTGAATCAAACTCAATCTTTCCATGGTCCCATATCAGTAAAATACATGAATATTCACACTAAGTGGGATAAATGGTGCTTTATAGTACTTTACTTCACGTGGTTATTTTTATAACCAAAACTGTTATAAAAATCTTTCTGTTTTCAGAGACTTTGGGATTTTAGAATTATGGATACAGGTCTATGGACATGGGCCAGGTGCCAGATGGTATTAGTGGGGCCAGGGAAACATAGACCAGGTTCCTGAAAGAGCAGGAGGGTTCTGAATGGGGAATGGTTTCCTAGCCAGCCCACATCAGATACAGGTTTGAGCCCCATGGGGAGAAGGCAGATTTTAAAGAGAAGAAAACAAAACAATAGAAATAGTGTTCCATTAAAAGCCCTATAAAACAGTGGAGCAGAAGCTTGAATGTTTCAAAAATAAATAAATAAAAAGTCTCCAACAGAAAATCACACAGGAACTTCAGGATTGCTCCCCAGCCCTTCCATTCCTGTCAACAAGAGATGACTCAGTGGCTGTCCCAACCTGAGGGCCAAGGGCCTCAGCTGTGCTTGGAGATGGGAGTGCAGGCAGACCAGGCAGGGCGCAGCTGATGCCCCGCTGCCCCACAGAAGCAGACCCCATGGGAGGAGACCCGCTTCTAGAGCTGTATGTACAACTGTGTGTGTCAGGGTGTGGTGACAAAAGGGCATTGTAGACACATAGCCAGAACATTTTCAGGTCTCAGAGGGCCTGCAGGTATAGAATATGTATGTGTGCATAGACATAAATATACATATATTTATGTACCTAAACAGTTTATATATAGACAGTTTACATATATATGTACATTTGTATATATAAACTGTTGGGATAAAAATTTCTCTTTACCCACTTAGGTTTGAAAGGTCAGGGCATACCAATTAACTGCCAGTAGGTCAACAACAAGAAAAAGAAAGGTTTATTTACATGTGCATGTGGCAGGGCTCAGTAATGAGTAACTCAATGAATACGCAGAGGTAAAAGTTTATATACCAACTTAATAAAAAGTGTGTGAGGGGGCATTTAGGGCTTCAGTGAGAACATATGGAAGGTTTTTGTTTTTTTCTTCTTTATGCTAATGGGAATGGGTGGTCTGTCTCCTTCCTGGAATTCACGGGAAACCTCTTGGAGAGGATTGGTGGCAGCTGTAGTTTTCAGAAGGTTCTGCTTCTGTCAGCTAAGGGCAGTTCAGATAAAGTTTTAAATATCTTCATTGTAAGATAATCTTTATGCCAAAACTGTGATGACTTTTATGCATATATCACACACATAATCATACATATGTATATATTATATGCATATAAAAAATGTATATTATATAAATAATCTCTGTATATACATAGATAGATGATTGATAGATGATAGATTAAAAGATAGATGATAGATTTAAAGAAAGAAAGAAATGCTTCTCTTAGTCAATCACGAACACATTGGAATTGGGTATGGTGGATAGGTTATATCATTTCTACACTGTCCATGTCCATATTGAATCAGACTCAGATGGATGTTCTAGATCACCACTGATGAAAATTTTTAGTCTCCCTCTGTTTTTTTTCTCTTTTTCTCCTTTGCCCTCTTTCCAGAACTTGGCTTGCTCTCTGGGACCTTTAGAACCAAGGCTGGGGGACAACTGAGGGAGTGAAAGAGCAGGTGTGTGTTGGGGTGATTGGCTAAGGGTCTTCCATGCTACAATTGGGCCATGCTAGGCTCATGGACCCACCATAAATTTTAGAGGAAACCATTGACATGTGGCTCCAGGGCCTTACCTTCCAAGCAGATTTCCCAGGGAATCTCAGTGGATCAGAACCAGACACATGGGGCGGGGGCGGGGGGGCGGGGTAAGGCAGAATGATGATGTTCAGAGGGAAGGGAGAAGAGGGAGAGAGGGCAAAAATAGGAGAAGGGTTTAGTGGAGGAACTAACACGAAAGACCCATGGACATGGACAATGAAGTGGGGATTGACTGCGGGAAAGGGGATGGGGGTGTAGAGGAGAGCAATGGGGAAATACATGACACAATTGTAATACAAGAACAATAAATAATTTTTTAAAAATCAAGAAAGGGTCCTGCATAAGAAGAAAGAAAGAAAGAAAGAAAGAAAGAAAGAAAGAAAGAAAGAAAGAAAGAAAGAAAGAAAGAAAGAAATGGGAGCATGGGAGGGGGTGTTTTCCAGTCAGCAGCTGTGAAGAGGAAGGTATGAAGAAGAATTCCTGCACTCCCTGGGTTTCCATAGCCTGGTGCCAATTGCAGGATCTCAGCACTCCCTCCCTCTTCCTACACTGTGCTTTCCCTGCTGATTCCTTCTCAGGGATCCCAGAGGTGGTTCTGGATATTTCCAGGAAATAGTTTAAGGACATTGCTCTCTCCTTCCTCCTGGCATGTGTGGCCACCACTCTCTCCCCTCCTTCTCCCTGCTCTGCCTCTCAACCCAGCAACCTCATGTCACCTCTTGGCCCCATAACATTTCCCACACCATCCACATTGCCAGCCTCACCCATTGCAGCTCCTGGCATTTAGCAGGGATTTCACCAGCAAAGGGAACAACTCTGTTGGGAGGGTGGTTTGTTATTGAAGAAAAAGTGAAGAAAGTTCTGAAAGATAGTTCAATTTGGGAAGGGAAAATCAGCTCTGGTCACAGTGGTGGCCAAGTCTCTTGCGAGTGTTTTGGTTCTCTTGGTCAACTGCTCCTGCTACTGTTTATCCAGCATGGGGAAGTGCTTTGAATAGATGTCTTGGCTGACACGGATCCCTTCGCTTTGTGAATAGAGCGATTACTAAACAATGAAGCTATTACATAAAGAGCGGAGAGCTGGCTGGAGCCAACAAATCTTGTACTCTACATTTACAGAGCTATAATTATCCCAAGTTTTAAAACACAATGGTGTCTGCTGAAAGGGAACATCTGGGAGGGAACCAAGCCATCCCAATTAAATGAATCGTGCACATCCCAGGGATTGCATGACTCCACGTTAATGGGGTGGCGATTTTTTTCAATGTCACTCAAGTTAACAAATGTGCTGAAAGGTTTAAGCAGAACAAATGCATAGGCAGGGGAGGAAATCAGATCAAGAAGAGAGATCTGTTTTATAAGATCAACTACAAATTGGCTGGAGAAAGCATTCTGGGCTGCTGTCATGAACACTAATCAAGAGAAAAAAAAAGCTTTATGAGGTTTTTCCCATATGGAAATAAAAGCTTTTTCCAGTTGCCATTTCATTTCAAAATAAACTCTTTTAACCTCCAGGGGACCATGTGTGAAAGAGTGGGGTGGGGTGGGGCAGCATCAGAGGGGAAGGCTGAGCTGAGCGTGTTCTGATCTTATACCAGGCACTGGGGCAGCCATGATTAGTGATAATCAGTTTTTGGGCGAATGTGGAGCCTTTAACCTAAAAAACAGATTTGGCTCAGATAGTAGCATTGGACTCTACTTTGAGAATGAAGGTTACAGTGTTCTCTTCCAAAATGATCTGCCACAAAACTGTGGTCCACAGCTCCTGAGTGCTTTCCAAGCTCTACACTAAAAGTCTTGGCTCTCTCTATTCATTATGTTGGAGGCAGTTCTTTCAGGTAAACAAATGCAAGGAACAGTTACACCTCAGTGACAACAAAAACAGACTGAGAAGAATCTCTCATTCATCATCTTACACCTAAGAAAAACCTTAGCTTTATTGAAGTGAGAGTTTCAGCTATGGGGTGGGCATCAGGTAGTGAGGGCTGTTCTTACCATTGTCCTTCTTTCCTACCTGCCTGTGGGCATGGCAGCGGGATTCACAGGAGCTTGGCTCCTGTCCGAAGGCAGAAGTGATTTGAGTCATTATGGGCTGATGGTAACGCAGGACTGACAATAGCAAATCGGGAAGGTGGTAGGTTTTCCAGGTTTTCCCCTAGCCTCCCTCTCTGCTCTTTTGCCAGGCCCTCTGCTTCAGTGGGACCCCTCCTCTCCTCAGTGCCCTGCTGGTCCCCTCTTCAGATGGTCTTACCATAACCACACCAAAACCTGATGGCAGAGCACTTGCTAGCTTTCATTTATTCTACTTGGTGTAAAAGTTTAAATGTATTTATCAACTTCCCCATTTATGTTTGTATCTTAACTTTGCAAAGCGATATTATAGAAACATGAAAAATTAATAACTAAAAACAGTTACCAATTAATCCATCACCCTAACACCATTCAGTTCTGGACCCGTTTGTCCTCAGAGCCATCACCTGACTTTCTTATTCTGTTTTGTTAGTAATTTACCTATTTCTAAGTTTTATTATTAAAGATAATACCTTCATCAATATGTGCATTACTTTTACCTTCTGTGAAAGGTCTTTCTAGATGCATATTGTTATGAACTGAATTATGTCTCCCCCTGGATTCATGTTAAAAGTCATAACCTCCACTGTAACAGTATTTGGAGATAAGGTCTTTAAGTGGGTAAAGTTAAATGAAGTCATAACGTTGGGGGCCTAACTAGATAAGACTGATATCTTTATAAGAAAAGGAAGATACCAGAAATTTCTCTGTTTCTGTCTCTCTCTTTCTTTCTCCCTCCCTGCCACCACCGCCCCCAACACACACACGAAGAAAAGACCACATGAAGGAGACAGCCATCTGCAAACCAAGGAGAGAAGTCTCACAAATCCAATGAGGTTAACACCTTGAAAAGGAAGACAGAGAGGTCTTGCTCTCTCCATGGGAACATACCCAGGAAAGACCATATCAAGACACAACAAGAAGGCAACCATCTATAAGCCAAAACAGAGAGCTTTTTACCAGAAACCAAATCTGTCAGCACCTTGATCTTGCACTTCTTAACCTTCAGAACTGTGAGAAATAAATGTTTCAATAGTTCAGTTTCAATGCCTAATGATGCATTTTTTCGGAATGTATATCCTTCACTAAATTGTACATGACGTAGTTGTCAGTTGACCAAAAATGCTGAAAGATACCATGTACATTCTCATCTATCTTCTTGCTTCTTTTTTTTTTTTAAGTTTTTATAGAATATATATATTTTTAATTTTATTGTTGTTGTATTACATTCATCCCATTTTTGCTCCCCTCTGTCCCCCTCCCCACTCACCCATTCCCCCCAAAGTCAATCCCCCCTGTTGTCCATGTCCATGGTTCCTTTATACTAGGTTCTTGTCTAAGCTGCTCCCCTTTCTTGCCTCTGCCTCTTCCCTCCCCCCTCCCCCAAACCCCTTTTCCCCTGACCACTGAAGGCCTATTCCTTGTATTCATATACTTGGTTCTGTTTTGCTTGTTGTTAGTTTTGCTCATTATTGTCCCGTAATGGGTGAGATCATATGATATTTGTCCTTCACTGACTGGCTTATTTCACTAAGCATACTGCTCTCCAGTTCCATCCATGTTGTTGCAAAGGGTACAAGTTCCTTCTTTCTTTCTGCTATATAGCTTCTTATAAGTAGTTGATTATGAGTATACAGTACAATGGAGATATTTTACATATTTCTATTGCAAGATCATGTCAGGGACTATATCAGTGTTCTCTTTGCTGCTAAAAATAGAGTCCTAGCATCTTTAAATCTAATCAGATTAGAGAGTCAACTCCCAGAACAAATTCAGAAAACTCATTCTTAAAATTCTGTTCTTCTAGGACCACTTTCAGTAGTGGTGATGGTTGTACAACACAGTGAATATATTTAATGCCACTGAATTGTACACTTAAAAGTAGTTAAAATGTTGAATTTTATGTTATGTATGTTTACCACAAGAAATAATATATAATTATAAAAAAATAAAAACAGAAAAGAAAAATCCCAGGCTTGAGTCAGGCTGACAGGTGACATGAAGGCCTTGAATTAAGAGTTCAGATCCATAGATGTGCTAATCAATGTGTCTGCTGGATGAGGGTAAAAATTTATGAGTTTTAGAGTTTTAAGAAGTAAAGTATGAGTCTAAGGTTTTCAATGTTTAATTTTATGTTAATCTTTCTTCTCTTCTCTCTCCCGTTTCAGTAGCTTGGTTTCTTCTAGGACTTAGCCAAACGTCTTTTCAGCTTTTGGACCTATGATTCTATGCTAATTTGCACTTTAAGTTTAACATTTGTAGGATCATTATCTCCTTGGCAGAATTAACATAAAGATTCAATACTAACTTACTTCTCCAGGTATAGTTGTACAGAATAACAAACATGGTTCTCAGGAATTTTACAAGCATGCCTCCTCATGTAAATTCCCCACTGTGCCAAACAATTAGCTTCCTCACTTGCCTATCAGTTTGTGGTGCAGGCTTAAATCTCCCCTCCGCTTCCACCTTACCCACCATCTCTGTTTTGCTTACTTTTCCAGAGATCATAAGAGTAATCCTAGGTGGTGATGTAGGTCCCAAAGTCTTGGTACACACTAGTCTGCTTTTGGGTCTCTAAGGGTCTCAGTAGATGTGGCTGGAAAAAGTAAGAGGGCCACTGACAATTGAAATGCTCTGACCTTTTCTTCTGACTTGCAGGACTATCCAAAGTAAGTTTGCAGGGAGTGTCCTTTTTTCCCAGATTCATGTTAGATGTACTGTCTGTCCTATGTACAATCTTTCCCAAGTGCTTAAGGGTTGCAATATAATTTTCCCATCCTGAAAATATATTAAAAAGAGATTCTTCATTTCTCTCTCTCTCCCATCCTGGCATGGCAGATGACCATTAGCACATTACACTGCCCCTCCCCATAACATCATCGATTTTTTCCTGTATTGTGTCTACTTCACAGCTCATGATGTGCCAAATCACACACATCCTAAGTACTTGTTGTTAGCAACAAATCTATCTTCCTAAGTCGCCAAGCACAGGCTATATTTGAAATGTCAGAGACCTCACTCCTTCCTGGCCCACTTCCTTCAGCTGAGACATCCTCAGGTCTTAAAGCAACTTTACCTATGTTTCTGGATCAACTCTGCAAAACACTAAGTGACACAAAGATGGAGAAACAATCAATTTCTTTCCCATGACTCCTTTCTCCTCTGTAAAAATGAATCTTATTAGTAATCCCTACCTTATAGGACAACTGTGGATATTTAAGGAGATCATCAAATATTAAAAATAAACAGAATGTGGTGATAGTAGATTTGGTACATGGTCTGCATTCGATACTTAAATACTGTGCTAGGTATTTCTTCACATCCTCTCTCAATTTTTTAAAATTGAAGTAGAATTCACAAAATAAGAAAAATTTCAAAGTAAATCATTCAGTGGCCTTTGGTCCTTTCACAATGTTGTGCAATCACACTTCTATCTAATTCTAGAATATTTTATCATTCTAAAAGGAAAACCTGTACCCATTAGCTGGTTACTCTCCACTCCCCCTTCCCTTTGAGCTCTTGCAAGTAACTAAATATACCTATTCTGAATATTTCATATAAATGAAATCATGGAATACATAGTCTTTTTTGTATGGTGTCTCTCACTTAGCATAATGTTTTTGAGGTTCATGAATGTTGCATCATGTATCAGTACTTCATTCCTTTTTGTGGCTAAATAATATTCTGTTGTATAGATATACCACTATTTATTTGCCCATTCATTCATTAATGAAACTTTGAGTTTTTTTCCCCACCTTCTGGCTTTTGTGAATAATGCTGTTATGAACGTGTATGTATATGAATTTGTTTGAGTACCTGTTTTCAATTCTTTTCAGCATATATCTAGGAATGGAGTTGCTACTCCCTCTTTTATTTCTATTTCTTCTCTCAATAATCCTTGTACGCAGGATCTGTTAAGATGTCCTGCTTCAAAATTTCTGACATTGGTTACTTAAACCTCTTCTCCATCTTAATTAATAAGTCTTAGCAGTACTTTTAAATTTTATTAGCATTTTAATGAGCCAGTCTATTGTTTTGTGAATCTTATCTATTTAAACATTTGAATTTTCTCAATAGTTGTGCTCCCTTTTGGTTTGTTTGCTGCCTTCTGGGGAGGCCTGTTAAGCTGACACAGCTGGGACCCCATGTGTGCCCTGGGATACCCCTGCCATTCCCATGCACACCAGCCTGGCTTCCAAGGGCCAGTGTGGAAGTCTGTCAGAGGGCTGTCCTCAAGCTGCCTGAACCCACTCTGTTTGTGATCACAGTGGGCTAGATATGCCTGGGAATTAACATCTCCCTGGGGAAACCATTAACCGAAGACCAATGGCTGTCAGGGTAACAACAACCCAGTTTTCTTGTCCTTTGGCCAGGATACTTCTAAGGCATATTTTACATAGTTTTCTAGAGTTTTCTTTGGCAATCTAACTCCCGTCACCTGTTGTGGTGGTGCCTTAATAACATATCCTTTATTGGTTACCTTCTTTTCCCTGTCTCAGTTTCTACTTATGTTTTTGCCTGTTTACCAAGAAACTTCCTATTATAAACTGAATTAAGGTCTCCTCAATTTTTATGTTAAAGTCTTAACCCCAGTATCTTAGAATGTGACTGTATTTTGAAGATAAGGTCTTTAAAGTTGTAATTAAGTTAAAATGAGGCCCATGAGGATGGACCCTATCCAATATGATTCATGTCCTTATAAAAAAATAAACAGCTCAGAATGCAGACACACACAGAAGGAAGACCATGTGAGGACACAGGGAAAAGGCAACCATCAAAATGCCAAGGAGAGAAGCCTCACAGAGAACCAAACTTGCTGATACCTTGATCTCAGACCTCTTGTTTCCAGGACTGTGGAGAAATAAATTTCTGTTATTTAACTTAACCAGTCTATGGTACATTGTTATAGCAACCCTGGAAAGCTAATTCACTCCTCATAAACTGATTGTCCTTGAATCCTTGGTTTGGAATCTGCTTCTGAGGAATCTAAATTAAAGAGTTTATTGGTATTTCAGTTTTTCTTCTTTCTTAATATTCCCTTGAAGCTATGAATTTCCTTGCAAGCATGGCTATTGCTTTAATATGCTGTATTTGATAGTATAATGATACATATTTGTAGTATGACATATCATATTATTTTTATATGAAGATTTTTTATATTTCATTGGAATTTCTTCTTTGACCTTTGGATCAGTATAACTTGGAAGGGTCACACTGGCCTTCTATATACTCTAGCCATGATATCTGTTATTTCTGCTCACTATTCAATAGCCAAAATTAGTCATAGGGATTTACCCAGCCAGAGGAGAGCCAAAAGCATAGGCTGCTATGTACCTGGAAGAGGTGGGGAAATCATATTTTCTGGCTAAAAGCATCAATGGCTAACATAAACCAGGCTGCATGGATATTTTTCTACATGTTTCCTTTTTCATATGTGCTAGAAATTCTTCAGAATAGGGGATATACCTAGGAATGGAATTATGGTCACCTTGGAAATGTATCTTCCAATTGCCAAGCTGCTTTCCAAAGTGTTTGTGCTACTTTTCATTTCTATAGCTGTGTGCATACATATTGCTCTGCACCTTCACATTTTTTTTTTGGACAAATTAGTAGCTGTGAAACAGTGCCTTGTTCTGATTATAATTTGAGTTTCCCTGATAGTCAAGTTTGTCTGGTACCTTTTATACATTTGTCCCATGGTCAGTTTCTAGTTTATAAAAATTAATAGCTGATTAATGCAACTCTTATTGCAATCAACATTGAAGAGTAAGGCTTTGGCTGGATATTTCAAGTCTTTTTCTCCACTTCCCTACAAGGATTTCCTTAGATGAGCTTCATGAGCATGGCTGTGTCCAATGATCCCAAAGAACTTATTCCTCCTTCTGGCTGCATAGCTGCTTCACAGGGCAAAAACGAGGGCAATAAGCCTCATACTCTCTGGGTAATCAGATCATACTCATCTCTCACCAGTGGTTCAAAACACACATATTACCCATCATCTGAATATATTTGTGAAGTACTTTACAAAATGAGCGAATACTGGGTACCATGTTGTGTGAAAGAAGAATAGATTCAATAACAATAAATCTTTTGGCAAGAGAGAGAGAACCATGACATTTTTCTTTGGAAGATTGTCATGTGTTGAAAGGGATGAAGTAGTTCTATGAGACAAAACAGATAACTGGGAACATCTGAGAAGATTGTTTGTGAACAAGTCCCCAAAGCTGATTTTGGACACATGCAGGTGATGTAAGTATTACACAAGCCCTCAGACTTCTCCCAGGGATTGGACTTTGGCAACAAGGCTGATGTAATTGTGCCTCAGCGTCACTACACTTGGTCTTCTCTGAAATACTTTGGAGTCTACTCAGTGTGTAATTGGACCTTTGCCATTTTCTCATTTTGGTCAGCAAGGAAACCACATTTAGGTAAAATAAGTCTTTAGTTTCTTCCAGATCTACATTAGCTTCTACTTGTTGTTACTAGTATGGAGATTCAGATGAGTACCAGGTAGTGTTGGAGCTTTATCTCTCAATAACAGGGACTTTACTTTTATTTTATCCTTGAACAGTTTTGTTTGAGTGCAACATATTTACTGATATTGTCAACTCAGTTCATTGCAGAATATAAGCTTAGGTCCTACATTCTCCCAAAGGCTGAGCAGAAACTCCTTGCTGTGAACATTCTTTAATAGATTGTTTTCAAGGCCAAGAAGTAGGAAATTCAAGGGAAGTAGCATCAAGGCAAATTTTTTCTTTCTTCTTTACTTTTTTGGTGGCAACATTTCTATCAGGGAAGGCTGTTTTCTTTCATTTCACCAGATCCAGAGGTGCTATAGTACCTTTGTTACCAATTCCTTATTCAGAATTTATTTTAGTAGCAAGGGTCCTTGTGTAGCATGGATTGATGAAAACAAAAGCTGGTGGCTTTTGGAAAGAAGTGGCAGATGGTCTCAAGAGAGTTTGCCTCATAGTCATGCTTAAGTATCTAAAGCTTCTAATTGTCTTTTTGAGAGTTTTCCCTCCTTTTGTGTCTGAATTATCTTTATACTTACTGGTTACCAATTGTGAAAGAAGTGGAAACTGCCTAAAGTATTTCTGTGATGGGTCCAGAAATGAAAGTCTTCCTTTCTTCCATCCATATTCGATCCCAATTCACATTTTTTAAGGTAAATAATTTTAGTGTCAGTAACCCACAAGAGTGTATAATGCCCAGGTTATCCATGAAGTACAAGTAATTCCTGTGGTAATGGCCACAGTGGTATTTCTGAATTGCATGCACACCAACATCTCTTGAGAGGTAGAGCCAAACAAGCATTTGAAGCCTAGAAGTGAATAAGAAAAATCCATTCATTCATGAAATATTTATTGAATACTTACTATTTTAATGGCATTGGCTCACCATCTCTTGGGGATGAATAAAAAATTAGAAAAGCGAAGATGAATATAAAAGTATATGGTAACCGATTGGGTAGGACTGAGGAGGAGAAGTCAAGGATTCTGCATTTCAGCTGGTTCCATAGTCAGATAGAATTTTGAGATCAATTTCCAAGACATTTGTTCTCCTTTCTCCAATTTGGCTCTGCCATGGTTCTACCTTCCCCTTTAGAGACTCTAGTGTCAGTCCCTTATATCTCAGAGAAGAGACCAAAATTGATTCTTCCCAAGGATGAAAAAGAGGAACATGTATCTTACTTTAATTCCTGCTTAGGGAAATGACTTTTGTTTGCTTGTATGTTTTGCTTTGACCCCATGCTAAGGTTAGCTATTGTCTATGGGGCTTTGATTAACACTTCCTGAAAAGCAGACATCTAAGAGGGTGTGTGTGTGTGTGTGTGTGTGTGTGTGTGTGTATGGGTGAGTGTAGGAAACTATTTTCTAGAATTACAAACTTTCTTTTCTTATGTAATAATTTTCCCATTTGCTAAATTCTGAGTGAATCTAAACTATTTTGCCTAGAAGTCTATTTTCCTCAGTATCCTTCTTCAGAAGGTTTTAAAGAAAGGTTTTAAACTTGCCACTAACTACACTGCAGCAATAATCTCTTATTTGGAAAATGAAGTAATGGCTATTTGCATCCAAATTGACTTAATTATTAAATATTCCACATCTAATCCACTTGCAGTGGAAATTTTGTGCATTGTTTTATTTTATTTGGGGCACCTCCTGTTGTGGGTTTTGGCCATCTGCATATAATTATGGAGTCACTGCCTCTCAGGACAGTCTTTACTCTTTGCTGAACTGGTGAAACCTAAGGGAATCATACAAGTCAAATCAACTCTATTCTTGTAGATGTGATTCACAGGGACTCCTTTGTATCAACTGAATCACTCACATCAAAATATCCATGGGAAGTTCACATAACCTCATTTCCCTCTGTTAATGTTACTGAGCTAAGCACAAGACAGAAATATACTTAGAAGATATATGGCTTCCTCTCAATCAGAGCTGGCCTGAAATACAGAACCAGAGCCCCTGGGGACAAAGCAACACACTCATGAACTCTGGCCACTAGAAGACAAGTAATGGGGGACCTGATTCTTAATTTAGTGTCGAAGTAAAGGTTTTTCTGGTGACTTTGTTTCATTGGAGCAACCACACTTCCCACTGATGGATTAGCAACCTACCCTGGTACCATGAGTTCCCACTGGAAAATGGAAGTGCTTTGCCTTCCATTTTCTTTCAGGATACCTGGATATTTCTTCTCATTACATATTTCCCCCATAATTCTTCATAATAGCAATAATAAAAACAACTCCCTTCCTTTCTCTTAAAACCTGATAACCTTTTGAAATATTCTCACTGTGATGTCATGCCTAGCAATAATCCCAAACTTGATCTCAGAGTGAAGACAATCCAAAGACTTCATGTTTGGGAAACCACTCAGCTGCGGTGATGCTTAGCTGCCTGTCATTGGAATGAAAGTTCCCATCAAAGATGCACTGTACCAACTTTTTTCTTCAATGAGGTCTTTGCCACACCATCTCCACTGCCCCATGTCATGAAAGGAGGAAAGTTCTCTGACAGAAGGATTGGAAAAAAAGGAAGGAGAAAGGGTATACAGAGCATAGAAAGGGCAGAGAAGGTGGTTTTTTTAAAGACCCAGATTGCCTCTTGCTCTTATCTGCTGTTGCTCTAGAAGAGCAATGTCTGAAAGCACTGACCTAATTCCACAGCTGCCTATGGTATCCCCAGGGGTGCCACAATATCAGCTTTCTTCCATCAAGAAAGGTCCCTTAAATCACCCACAAATAACAATATGTACACTTTGCATATATCACACGATCTTTCAGTGGAGCCAACACAGACAGTTTTGTTCCCCATTATTGGAGAACACATTTCCATTTCTTTCCTTAAGCACCAGATAAAGCAGTTGGTGTGCATTTAAGGGTCATGTATGAAAAATATGTTGTGGTAGTTGTTGAATGTGAGTGTGATATGTTTCCACTGTAATATAAAAAGACATGAGAACTCTCTCTCCTGGTCCTGGAGAACCCTAACAGAATATTTGTGATATTCTAAGTTTTATGTGGGCATAAGATTAGTTGACAAACAGAGCTGCTCTTCCTTCTTTCCCCGGGAAATGCCTGGTATCCATTCTATGTTAAATTTATTTGATTCATAAGACCTACTGGTTTACTCATGGATCACCCTTATTTTTCTTATCCAAATGCCCTCCCAGTCTAATTATTTACACAGAATTGAGGACCTAGTCAATCAGGTCAAGTTTGGATTTCCATTATAACCCTAGGACTTGATATATGACCACCTTATATCACAGAAAAGAAAGTTGGGGGGACAGGACCGACTCACCTCAGAGAGGTCTCTGCTCAGAGTTTGCGTGGACATGTTCCAACCTGCTCCCACTTCTTCCCTGTTTAAATACAGACATTCAAAGAGATGAGCATCATTTTCATTGATTATTGCCACACACAAACTGGAGAGAGCAGGGCCCATCTATATTTCTCCCTGTAAATTTGGTGAGAAATGATATAGGCTAGACCAAAAAATGTGTGCTGGTATAATATGTTCCACATATTATAATTTGTCAATAATGTTGATTGAATTGAAGTAGATAAAACTAAATATTAATTTATGTTTCTTCTGCCATTATGCTTAGAAGTAGAATTTTGTTCCATTTTCCCTGTCATTGTGCAACATCACCAAATATGAATTTAAATTTTGTGTAACACCAATATATATTTTGTATTGATATAAAGTGGTATAGTGTTGAAATGGTTGGCAGTTTTCTGATTAATTCCAAAGCTGATATAATTATTGAATTTGAAAGAGTAAATACAGATGGGTAACAAAAATAAAAATTGGAGGTTGAGATATTTTAGCCCAAATCCTGTTTTCAATCAAAATTTGGCATATTGTTTTAGGGAATTCCCAACCAAGATAGTACAAAATAAAAGCCAGATGAGTGAAACATATAAAGAGTTATGGGAAAACAAGGGAAGAGATGATCATGTTTGTGAGAACGTCCTGAGAAAACTTTCACAGACAAGAAAATATTGAAGCAAAGGACATGATTTTGCCTTACATAGTACCTAGTGCCAAGTTTAATAATTAGTAAATTCTTAGTCTGTAGTTGTTGAATGTATAGAGGAAGGAAAATGCAAAAATAACAACCAAAGTTATTATCTTGGGAAATACCCATATTTAGAGTGCAATAAGAGGATTTCAAAGAAGTAAAAAGGAAAAGGGATAGAAAATAAAGCCAAATATGAAGACCTTGTTGCCATAGGTAGTTAACTAGTTCGCAATGAGAAAGAGCAAAGGGAATGAGACATCAAGCTTAATAAACTGGGAGCCTGCTTGCTTCGCCAGGAAGCTAAAACATTTATAGACTCATTCACACACTCCAAGGAAATTTAATCCTCAGAGCACAGGAAATCTCCAGAGCACTGTCACCACTTAGGCACCAGATTGTTGGAAGGCATAGGTGTGGCGCTTGACCACAGAGGGCCTTTCAGTCTAACTAGGGGGATAGATTCATCAGAAGCTTATGAAAGCTTGGGAAGTTGATTGGTTATTTTGAAAAAGCTCCTGATTATAACCCCAGGGGAACAAAGAAGCTCTCACCCCTACCCAGTCTCTCTCTCTGACCTGCACCCACCCTGTTTATTCATGTGCTCTCTCTTGCCCAGAAACATGTGACCATGAGGATCTAGGAGCTACTAAGCACAGAGCAGACCCTACAGGCTCCAAAGGACTAAGCTTCAGTATGAAACAGAAACCCAAGAAATTGGCCTTTGTTTTGGCCTTGCTGAAGACATGGTTGGACTCTTTCCATAGCAGGATGGTAGAGATGGGGCACTGAAAATTCAGGGACAGAACTTCCACCTTGTCACATCACAAGCTCCCATGCATTGGTCAATGGAATGCTTTTCTTGTGATCCATGGAAGAGCTTGATTTCCACTGGCAATAAAATGTCAAAGAGAACTTGTTAGATAATATTTCTTAATGCCATAGCATAATACTATTCATAGTGTGGTCCTCAGACCAACAGCATAAATATCACCTGGGAAATTGCTATAAATGCAAGTTTATACAAATCCCTGATCTACTGAATCAGGATTTTTGAAGTGGGGGTCCAGAATATACTCTCCAAGTGATGTTTATTCAAACTAGAGTTTGAAAAACAACATTGTGGCATGTTTCTGGAAGATGAGTTTCTATGGGTATAAAACTAAGTTTTCTGATTCTGAGATTTCAAAATTTTAGTTCTAGAATCTTCCCAAAATTAAGCTGCCAAAAAATTGTTATATTAAATGTCTAAAAATAAATGTCTAAAGTTTAAATTACATTTAAGCTGATCAAGGTAAACAATTTATGCCATTTTATTTCTTAAAACCTTCTTACAATGCCTCCCTTTATTTAGAGAAAGTGAGGTTAATATTACTTAGTTAACCATACTTAAAGGCCCTGATTTATTATTAGACAACTCAGTTAGCTAAAGTCTCAAGGAAAATTAGAAAATATTTTGAACAAAAATAAAAATATATCTCTAAATTTGTTGAATGAAGATTAAGCTGTGCTTGGAGAAATACTCATAACATTAAACTATTTATTAGAAAAGAAGGCCCTGGCTTGTGTAGCTCAGTAGATTGAGCACCAGTCTGCAAACCAAAGGATTACGGGTTCAATTCCTAGTCAAGGCATACACCTAGGTTACAGGGCAGGTCCCCATTTGCAGGTGCCTGCTAGGTAACCACACATTGCTATTTCTCTTCCTTTCTCCCTCCCTTCCCCTCTCTAAAAGAGAGAGAGAAAGAAAGAAAGAAAGAAAGAAAGAAAGAAAGAAAGAAAGAAAGAAAGAAAACCTAGAAAAGGAAAGAAGAAAGACTTCAACGCAAATATCTAACTTTTCACATTAAGAAACTAGAAGGAGACTTCACTTGGGGTGGTGAATGCACAATACAATATACAGTTGATCAGCTGTAAAATTGTGCACCTGAAACTTTTATCATTTTATTAACCAATGTCACCACAATAAATTTAATTAAAAAATAGAATAAAAAAATTTTAAACTATTAAAAAAGCAAAAGAAACCCAAAGGAAGCACACAGAAGATATTATAAAGAATAAGAATTAAATAGATGAAATTTATATATTAAAAAAAGAACATTAATGAAATAAACAATTGACTCTTTGGAAAGATCAATAAAATTGATAAACCTCTAGCCAATCTGACTAAGGAAAAAAGAAAAAAGATACAAATTATTTCTATTAGGTATAAGAGGATACATAATTCCAGGCTCTAGAGACATTAAAAAGATTAAGGATTTTACAAAATTAATTCAACAACTTTGATAAAATGGACTAAATATTTGAAAGACACAAACTACCAAATTCATCTGAGAAGAAAACTTGAATGGTGAAGGAACCAAAATTCTGCCACCCTGAAGCTACTGTTTGGGATATTGATTTTCAGCTCTTTATTAAGAAACAAAAGACTCTGGGGAAAAACACTTTGATCCTCCTCCTTTTTTTCTGCCCCAAAGATTCAGACAGAGAAACCAGCTTCAGAAAGGAGATCCTAGGGTACTGCCTTAGCCTAATTTGAGTTTAGTGTGGTAAAAAAAAGGAAAAAAAGCTTCAGGCAGGTGTCTGTTAGCTAGATACCCCTGGGTCCCATTGTTTCTTGCCTTGTGTGTTCCACTGCCCTTCCTCAACTACCCATAAATCCAAGATTTGCTTAATATTATAAAGTCAAATCAATGTTATCTATTATATTAATAGACCAATAGTCAAAAGAAGGGCAGCCACATTATTGTATTGATTGATATAGAAAAGTTATTTTTAAAAATTCAACATCCAGAAATTCTCAGTAAAGTAGAATAGAAAGAGAGCTTTCTTAACTTTATAGAGGGCTTTTCCCTAATGTTGGAAGAACAATGAGGATATCCATTTATAACAGAGCAGCCCTCCCCAAAGTCTCCATAGCCCATGGTTTTGGGGATGGGGGAAGGAAATGATACAACTTTTAAGGTACTTTGAATCTCTATGGCAAACTGGTAACTAAGGCTGGTAAAATGGCACATGATACTGTTTAAGATGCTTTGCATATCAATGACAAAGAGATAGCAGAGCCTTTCCAGAAGGGGAAAGTCATAAGGAAATGAGCCAGCCATAAGGAAGGGGCCATGCCGTTTGAAAGGAAGAAGGAGGGCCTCACATCCTCCATGAGATCTGGTATGAAAGAAGGTGCCATGTGGTTTTTGGAGTTAAGAACTGGAGTAAGAAAGAGAAAACCTACTGGGAAACCTGCATGGGGAACACAGTGGCACTGCTGATGAGGCTGGAATTGTGGGGGCCTGCCTCACCAAGTGCAGATTAGTGGGAGACACCTGAGGTGCTGAACTGTGACTTGGAATGCTGAACTGCAGATTTCTGCTTTTCTGGAGCACCATACCTCTGACTGTTGTGTTCTGAAACTGGCATGGTTTGGCACGGAGAGGCAGTACTGTGTTTTTATGTGTTTTAAATGGAGTGAAACTTAATGGCAGAAACCCATTATTCTGAATCTGTAAAACTTTGGATAAATCCCTTTCCCTTTTCCAGCTACCTTTTGTATTGGGAGTCACCCTGTTTGGCAGCAGGTAATCAGACCCCACAGCTGTTCCAGAACAGCATAGGCTGGGGTTCAGTAACACTCTCACACTACCCCTATTCAACACCATACAAGAAGTCCTAGCTGGTATATTAAAGCAAGGGGTGGGGGGAATAAAGTTTTTTTCCTGGATAGAAAAATTCATGAAATTTTCCAAAAAGCTCTTAAAAATAATAAGTAAATTTTAAAACTTTCAGGATATAATATCCACATATCATAATCAATTGTATTTCTACAAACTAGCAGTCAACAATTGGAAACTGAAATGAAAACAATATCACTGTAGTAACTTCTGAAAAATTAAGTGTTTAGGTTAAAATCTTAAAAAATACATGGAGAATCTGCATGCTAAAAACTATAAAATACTAGTGAAAGAAACCAAACCAGACCTAAATCAATAGAGACATATTATTTTCATGAAACAGAAGATTCAATATTGTTAAACTGTCAATCCTCCACCACTTAATCTACAGAATTAATGTAATCTCCAGCAGGTTTTGTTTTGTTTTATCTGAAGGTACAAAAATATCTTAAAATTTATATGGAAGGCCAAAAAGCTGGAAGAGCAAAAACAAAAAACAGATATCAAGCCAAGATTGGGGAGTAGGTAGATGCACTGTGTTCCCCTCCATGACTAAGAAGGGGTACAACTATCTCAAAACTAGACACAACCAGAAATTCCAGAAAATTGAGCTGCACAGAAGTCCAACTAACAAAGACATGAAGAAGAAATATTCATCCAGACAGTTAGGGGCGGTGGAGCTGGGACAGAGACAATGCAGTATGGCAGCACATCAGCTTCAATGGCTGAGGCAGGACAGCAGCTGTGATCAGCTGATGGAAAGCTCAGTCACGCATTTAAAAAAATTAGGGACATCTGGGGAGCACTTCCAGCACTGGAACAGACTGCTTGGTTCATGGCTCCAGTGTCAGGGGTGGAAAATAAAGCCTCATTGCTTTTGACTATGAAAAACAGTGGGGGTTGGGGTGGAGGGAGAAACTGCCAGCCTCTCAGCAGTTTGTTTGTTTACAGGGCCTCCACAGTCCTAGAACATCCACAGACCACCCACTCTGGGAACCACGGCCAGGAAAACAGCTAGATAGGCACCTGTCCCATATAGGAAGCAGGAGAAGTACCTGGCAAAGGCGTGAGTGCTGAGCAAGCAGCATTGTTTCCTTCCAGACCCCTCTCTTCACATACAGCACCAAGTTGTGGTGAAATGGGTTGCCCTGCACTGAGGAATACCTAGGGCTCCACCCCTTATAACATAACAGATGCAACAGCTCTACCTAAGACAAAAGCAAACACAGGAGCCTGTCAAGTTGAGAAGACAGAGAAGTATGACCTAAAGAGGGAACAGATCAAGGTTCCAGTGGGAGAACTAAGAGATGAGTAGATAGCCAACCTAACAGATGAAGAGCTCAAAACATTGGTGATAAAGATGCTCAAAGCCTTGACTGATATACTTGAGTAGAGCAAATGCAGAAGGAAAGAAGTAAAGTCTATGCTAAGTGAAAAGAAGGCAAATCCACACAAAACCAAAGGTGAAGGGAAGAAACTGGGGTTCAAATTAATGATTTGGAACATAAGGGAGAAATAAACAGTCAACCAGTACAGAATGATGAAACAGGTTTGAACAAGAAGAGGCTTAGGAACTTCTGGAACAACTTTAAGCATCTGAATCATAGTGCTGTCAGAAGGAGAAAAGGAGCAAGAAATTGAAATCTTATGTGAAAAAATAATAATAATAAAGGAAAACTTTCCAAATTTGGTGAAGGAAATGGACATACAAGTCCAGGAAGCACAGAGTCCCAAACAAGGTAGGCCTAAAGAGGACCACACCAAGACACATGATAATTAAAATGCCAAAGATTAAAGATAAAGAGAATCTTAAAAGCAGCAAGAGAAAAGAAGAGAGTTACTACAAAAGGGTTCCTATAAGACTGCCAGTTGATTTCTCAAAAGAAACCTGCAAGCAAGAAGGTAATGTGAAAAAGTTTTCAAAGTGATTAAAAGCAAGGACCTGCAACCAAGATTACTCTATCCAGCAAAGCTATCCACTTAGAATGGAAGGGCAGATAAAATGCTTCCCAGACAAGGTAAAGCTAAAGGAGTTCATCATCACTGAGCCCTTATTATATGAAATGTTAAAGGAACTTCTTTAAGGAAAAGAAGATCAAAACTATGAACATTAAAATGAAAACAAACTCACAGCTATCTACAACAGAACTTAAAAAATAAAAAGGAAAACAGAAACAAACCAATCAATCAACCAGAATAGGACCAGAAACGTAAGTATGGGAATCATTGGAAGGGTTACCAACAGGGAAGGGAAAGCGGGTGAAATGGGGAAATGGTGTCAGGATTAGGAAACATAATTGGTGGGAACAAGATAGACAGGAAGAAGTTAAGAAGAATATAGGAAAGGGTGAAATCAAGGAACTTATTTGCACAACCTATGGACATGAACTAAGGGGGATGTAATTGTGGGAGGGAAGTGGTGTCCTGGGTGAAGAGGAGCAAAGGGAAAAGAAATTGGGACAACTCCTGGCTGGTAGCACAGTGGATAAGTCACCGGCCTGTGAACCCAAAGGTTGCAGGTTCGATTCCCCAGCCAGGGCACATAACCAGGTTGCAAACCAGGTCTACAGTCAGGTTTGTGGCTAGAGGCAGGTGAAACTCAACCGTACATTGATGTCTCTCTCCCTCTCTCCCTCTCTGCCTCTCTCCCTTCCCCTCTTTCTAAAAATAATGAAATTAAAAAAAAAAAAAAAAAGAAAGAAATTGGGACAACTATGACAGCATAATCAATAAAATATACTTCAAGTAAAACTGAAAAAATGAAGTTGGCAGACTCACATTACCTGATTTCAAAAATCATAATGTGCCTGTAGTCTCACAATATTGTTTTCTATGTGCTAATACTAGGAAACAAAAAAATAACAACCACCCTTGCCTGGAAGCAGCTCCTTTTGTTGTATACACATCCTCAGTTTCATACTGTGTGTGATTCCCTTCCTTTTATGTCCAAAAATACTTTTATGCCTCTGCTACCCAATAGGCAAAACTAAAAACCTTACCAATGTGTTTGAAAGTTTTAGAAAGATCTATGCCTTGGGTAGGCACCATTTTATTTGAACTAATGCTTACCAAGTCTGCCTGCTCTAGGCTCTAGAATCTCAACCTAATTTTAACTGACTACTCTGAGTTTTGCTTAAACAATGCATTAATGCAGCACAACTGTGTACATTTTGCTATATTTGCATTTGGAGTGAAATATGATATTATCTCTGCCTTGAGTTTTGCTTCATAAAGAAGTCAAACTACAAATCAAGAGATTAGTGAGAACAGTAAAATGGGACTGAAAAACAAGACCAAGACCAGTAATGGAAACCCTGAATTGTCATGCTAAGAAGTTCATATCGATGATAGTAAACCACTGAAAATTTTAAACACGGGAGGGCTCTCACTGATGCCTTGATGGGGAGCTCAGCCATGGCCCTGCCTCCAGGAAGCTCACAACATCAAGGAACACTCAACTGTGTAACACTGATTGGTTCACAAGTGAAGCAGGCTATTATTTTAAAGAAATAATCCATGAGATTCTTGAATCTTCCTCCATTACCTCTCTCCGATCTCCCTTCGTTCAACCTGTTTCCAGTTAACATCCTGAGGTGAGAAGGGTGACTGGTTGAAAGCAGAAATAGGCTGGTGTACTTCCTGGCTTTTATTTTCAAAACATTCTCCCAGAGTGGGGAGAATATCCCAGCGATAGACAAATACTGATGGTCAGATGGAGGTCTGAGCTAAAAGGTAAATGCTTTTTTCCCCTATCCTCTCTCTACCAGACTATACCCTCCTCTTATCACAGGGAGGAGGTGGAGAAGGGGTGAAACTGAGGTCTGCGTATCTCAGAGCAACAGGAAGCCAGACCTGACTTCCAGGCACCTGCTGTGACGATGTGGCAATGGGAAAACTGCAGAAAGAAATAGATGGATGCATCAATTGTCTAGGCAGAGAAGAAACCAAAGATGAGTTTGCAAAGCTGTTTCTATCCCAAGCGGGGCACAAAAGCAGCAGATTGCCATGCATCTGGAGGGGCTGTGCGGAGGCTGGCAGTGGTACTCAAAGATATACCGCCGGAACAAAGGGACCCCAGCCCCATCCCAGGACTGTGCGACTGCAGACCCGCCCAGGATGCAGAGGGCAGATCGCAAAGGTGACTGGATTTGAAGTTTCTGCTGGCCTGGCAAAGTGATACTTGCAGTTGGAAAAACGGTGTGCAGCGTTCTAATGAATACAGTGATATTCCCTATGCAACTAAGTAGGTAGACTGAGATAGTCCTGCTACATTTATCAAATTACCCTGTGGCAGGAGAGGTAACAAATCCTGCTAGGGTATAGGTGTGGCCACATGGCAAAGGTGAGAAGTCTCAAAATGGCCCAAGTATGAGCTAAGCTTAGAAGATTACGTGGGAGCATTGAGTTGGGGAGATTTCAGATAAATTAAAAGGTTGATGAAAAAGCAGACATGTGTGGTAACTGTCAGGTAGTTTAAACAGCTTCATTTTGTTTTCATATAGGTACATTTTGGATCCATCTGGAAAATAAGTTGGAAAATCCAGCACAGAAACCAATACAAAGGACATTGTTTCTAAAGGTAAGGATTTTGTACTTGATGATTGAAAAGTAACATGAGTAGAATGTCATAGAAAGACAAAGAATATTTATATGATGATTTTTGCTACTTGATATAAAACCACATATTACTTATTAACCATTTACCTTAAGTGTATGTATATATATTTAATATTCAATAAGGCAATTATCAACTGTTTTGCTCACTGTTTTAGCTTCTAGCATGGTTCCCAAAATAACAAAGGTTTTTTTCCAGACCTGTACACTATATATGAAGCAATTCAAAGACATGACTTGCCTTTATTGTGGGGCCTGAAAAACCATCTGCTGTTACAGTGACTAGTACCTGGGAGGCTTCTCTGTGCTGCAGCACAGGAAGGATTTACAAATCATTCTGGCTTTGAGAAGAAAGAAAAGACTTTCTAAGAATTAACAAAAAAGCTTTCCCTTAATTCTCCAGTTTCTTGTCCTATATTGTTCATCAGTGGAATAAGGACCTGAAAAAGGGATTCTGACACATGCTACAACATATGTTAAAGGAAATAATATGATTCCACTTTTCTGAGGTACATAGAACAGTCAAATTTATAGAGACCAAAAGTATAATAGAGAATACCAAGGACTGAGGGTACAGAATAGTGGGAAGTTATTGTTTAATGGTACAGAGTTCCCATCTGGCATGATGAAAAGTTCTGTGGATGGATGGTGGTGATGGTTATGCAACAATGTGAATGTGCTTAATGCCACTGGAATGTACTCTTTAAAATGATTAAAATGATACATTTTACATTATGTATATTTTACCATAATTAAAACAGACCTCCTGGGCTGTTCAATTGAGGAGCTCGATTGCCTGCCACCAAAAAAGCATCACTCCCAATACCAGAGCTTGTGAAAAAGAAAGGAATTATTTATTTAAAAGTTATACAGATTTAGATTAATGGCTGAATTCTGTCATTAAGTTCTGCTCCCTTTAAAACACCCACAAGAATACTGTCCTGCCTCCCCTCTTGCCAAGCCAGGCCAGTTTCAGAATAGAAAACTCAGAGGTACCATCTTCCTCTAGAAAAATAAAAGTAAGTTCGTGGCTCCATATTTTAAGTCCCAGCTCAGGTTTCCCAGCAGCTCCCATTCATCCATGCTTGATTGGAGAGGTTCTGCTCATGTCACGGTGTTCTCCAGCTGTTAATCCAGAACCATGTAGCACCTCCTTACACATCTGTCCTCATGGCAGGCTGGTGGGGTGCCTCTGCTCTCCTTCAAACCACGTGACCCCACCACCCAAATGACTGCCACCTTATTTTAAAACCTTGACTATGGCCTGTGATGCACTCAGTGTGGTGATCAGACTTGGGCACTTGCAGAATCTTTCATGACCCCTGCAAGGTTTTCCGTAGCCATTCTAAGGTCAAAACCCCTTCCATTCCCTTGGCCCATGGAGCAGCCATAGTCATTTGCATAACTAAGAAACTAAGCATCTCTCAGGAAAATGGCTGCACTCCACTGTGTCCCATCCCCCAGATTTTGAGGCTTCTGTCCATTCTTTTACAAGATGAGAAAAAATATTTTGAATTTCAAGCTAATTGAAAGCTCTGAGCTCATGGGTAGGATTCATACACAACAGAGGCAGCAATTTCTTTGTGGACCCCTCCTTGCCAATTTCTTCATCTTTGCTCTCCCATTAGTCCAAAAATAGACTTTCCAAACCCTTGCCCAAAGGATAAACATAAGCTATCAACATACTGAAGCAGAGTGAGGAAAGAGGCCATAGTTCTTGTTAGTCATTATGTAGATATTTACTTAATCCACCTTCAATCCTACTTAGTTCTTCTTTCTTTAAAGTACTCCTGCTCCAAGCTGTGTCTGGTATAACTCCTATCTCCAAACTTTTTAAAAATTCTATCTCTGGAAAATAGGCCCTCAGGCTTCTACTGGGGTAAAGAAGGACTGCACAGAAAAGATATTTTTAGTTTTAAGCAGATTCCCTACTAATCCTCCTGTTTTAACTCTGCACTTGAAGCTGTCCTTCTAAAAATAATTGATATCATCCATTTCTAAACCTTTTAGAATTCTTCAGTGTCACCCTTTTTATGTGCTGGTCCTCCTTCTCATTTTAGATTTTATCTTTCTCTCTCTTGAGTCACCCCCTCATGTACTTCTTGCAAGGTATGTCCACTGGACACAGTCTCTGGCCCTCTGCTCTCTAGTACTTGAATCTCTTTACCTTCAAGACGCCTGAAGAAGTACATCATGAAAAGTAGGAGGTGGAGACTTGCCTTCCAGGCAGAAATGGCCCAACTCATGTCTCTCATCATTAGTACTTTCTATTCCAACAAGGAAATTTTCCTTCGGCAGTTGATCAGTAATGCTTCTGGTGCTTTGGACCAGATACACTATCAGAGCCTGACTGACCCCTCCAAGCTGGACAGTGGTAAAGAGCTGAAATTTGTTATCATCCCAACCCCCCAGGAGTATAGCCTGACTCTGATGGGCACAGTAATTAGCAAAGCTGGTTTATAAATAGTCTGAGAACCATTGCCAAGTCTGGTACAAAAGCATCTATGGAGGCTCTTCAGGCTGGTGCAGATATCTCCATGATTGGACAATCTGGTGTTGGCTTTTATTCTGCCTACCTGGTGGCAGAGAAAGTGGTTGTGTTCACTAAGCACAATGATGGTGAGCAGTATGCCTGAGAGTCTTCTGCAGGGGATTCTTCACTGTGTCAGCTGAACATGGTGAACCCATTGGCTGGGGTTCCAAACTGATCCTCCACCTAAAAGGAATCCAGACAGAGTATTTAGAGGAGATGTGGATTAAAGAAGTGGTGAAGAAAAAAGAGGAAGATAAAGATGATACAAAGAAGCCCAAGACTGAAGACATGTGTGTGCTCAAATGAGGAGGGTGATAATTCTAAGATAAGAAAAAGAAAACAAAGAAGATTAAGGAGAAATATACTGATCAGAAAGAACTGAACAAGACCAAGCCCATTTGAACCAGAAACCCTGATGACATTGCTCAGGAGGAATATAGAGAATTCTTTAAGAGCCTTACCAATGACTGGGAGGACCTAGTATGTTATATTATATTTAATTGTTATATCTCTTTAGCCTTTTTAATCTTGAACCATTCACCAAGAAGTTTGTTTTTTAATGACAGTAGCATTCTTTAGAAGTCCAGGCCATCTTTTTTGCATAATGTACCCCAATTTAGATTTATCTAATTTTTCTCATGATTAGATTCAAGCTTACCATTTCTGACAGGAAAACCATTCAGGTGATGTGGGGTTTTTTTGTTTTTTATTTTTTCTTTTCAGAATATCACCTCAGAAGACACATGATGTCAGTTTATCCCATTATTCCCATTTGGATAAAAGTAATGCCTACTACCTTCCTCCTTGGTTATTAGTAAGTCATCTGTCTTGTCATATTCTGAGGCTCTGAATTTTCCAGACAGTCTTTTACTTAGTGATGGTAGTATCCGTTGATAAGTTTATTCTCTCACAGTGGGTTTGGTTTGGTCAACTAGATGAACAAAGAAGATAAGTTTGGTTTAGGGAAAAGATTGTCAAAGGGTTCAGTGGGAGCCAATAACAGGAAGTTAGCTCCACTTAGTAAAAAAAATTTTTAATTTTTAAAAATGTGGTATAAGTGCACACATCTCTGACAGCTACTAGCTGAATGACACTGGGTAAATTTCCTTAAATTTAATCCTCTATAAAGTGAGAGTCACTATTTTTATCTTACAGAGTTCATCTGTGTACTGATATAAAGGGAACCTTGGTGATGATGGCCACACTATTACAGGATGAAGATGATTAAATTAATGAAGATAGTACATTTAATCGGATGTTGACTTTAAGATATAGAACAGATCATTGAAAATGAGGCATTGCCTCCTGGGTTGGGACAAATTGGGAAGGGTAGAAGTAGGCAGAAGGAAGTAGAATAGTTTGACTTTGTCATGTTCAGCCATTATCATATTGGTGGTGATGCATCCAATCTGAAATGTAATGTAGAGACAGTTATTTTCAATGTTGGACTGTTTGTATAACAATCACCTGAAAAGACTGTAAAAATTACAAGTTTCTAACCTAACTTGACCCTTCAGTGATTCTGCTTCAGCTTGTCTTGGGTGAGGTTTTGGCCCACTGCCAGGATAGATTAAAGTGTTACATCTAATCTAAGTCTAATCTAAAAGATCAGTTTAGGGGAAGAAAGTCAGTTTGTGTGTCATCAGATTATAGACAGTAATCCTATACTTGGGAGTGATAGCATTGGTCTGAATCCTGGTTTATAATAAGAATAAAGCACTAAGGGTTTTTCATGGATAGGTGAAGGCAATTCAACATGTACTTTGCTGAGAGAGTTGAGCTCTGTAGCCAACTCTGAGAATTGTAGTTCAGATCTGTGCTGTCCAATGTATGGCCACTAGCTACATGTGATTCAGCTAGAATGAAAGAAGCAATAGTTAATGTCCTTTTCAGGTACACTTTTCTAAGTGCTCAGAGTGAGTTAAAATATTTCAAGGGAAACAAAGCTTGAATTGAATTTAGATTTTATTTTAAATTGATTTAAATCATATGAAATGAAAGTTTTAGCTCCTCAGTAGAACTAACCATTTCAAGTGCTCGACAGCTGCACATGGCTAGTGGCTATTACTGTGGGACAGTATAGGTATAGAACATTTTCATCACTGTACAAAGTTCTATTAGCACTGCTGAGGAAGTGTTGATAACCTGCCAAAAACCCATGCATAGTAGAAAATAGTTGTTACCGGTCTCACTCTAAGGACCAGGAAACACTTAATGTCTAGTGAATACAAGGCTATTTTACTTGGTCTTATTGCCAACTAAAAGAAAAAAGACTGTAGTGAGCCAGGAGGTGTTGGATGAAGAAATGGTATCTATTCTACCTATTCCCCATTTTGGTGTTGGGAGGGTGAATTTCTAAGCACTATGGGCCTCAGAAGAAAGCTACTTAAAATATTCTTTCTAAGGAACCATTCAATGAGCTTGTTGGATCTTACTCTCCTTCTGGCCTCTGCATTCCCATTCCCCAGGCAGCCTAGCTGCCAAGATGGTTGGCAATGCCCAGGTGTGATACCAGGTAGCTGCATTTCCTCTCTGTGTGTGCTCTGTTGGCCGTCTCTGAGTATAGTTTGCATCCATCTGCTCCTCTCACCCTTCCACGCTGCAGAGTTAGGTGTTGTTTTGTCCCCTGGAGGAAGCCCATATTGTTCTATTCCTACCACAGAAAAAAACAAATCAGGTGCAACAAGGAAAAATATGGAGTGTAAGCATGTGTTTCCAGGTCATCAACAGGCAAGCAAATGTGCATGAAAATGAGTGTTAATTTACTGCATGATTCAGTGTTTGCAAGACTATCAAGTCATTTCCCAAAGGCAACCCAACAGCCATCACAAAGTAATGAATTTTTATTATAATCATGTATGAGGGTTGAACTAGCAAAGTAATGATCAAAGAAAAGAACAAAATAATAGCAAAGGTGATAACAATAATGATAGTGTAATAATTAACTGGCAAAGGCATTTATAACAGGGGTCAATTGGCTAATAGAGTTGTTTGGGGCATTTATAACAAGTCTGATTTTCTCATTTTAACATTTGTGGTTTCTGCAGCCTTCATTTAAAAACAATCTCAGTTCTGAAAATAGACTAACCCTAATTATCAAAACAGAAACAAATGGAATGGATGGTAGGTTGTGTTTTTATATTTTTTATATTAGATTTTGGAGGCTCTTTAAAATTAGTCTAGACTGTTTTTGCATAAATTATTAAACCAGAAAAAGACTCTAGTTTTTTTGGAATTTTATGCTCAGTTTTGAACTATAATCTTTTTTTATTTTATTTCATTTTTTTAGTTAAATCTCACACACTAATGACAACCTTTTGAACTATAATCTTCATTGCCAATTTTCTCATTCATGCATCTGTATCTGTGGCTTTGCTTTAGTTTTCTGTGAATTCAGGGTAAATTGTACTTTAACATGAACCAAATCATTTGGAAACAAGACCATTTAAAAAATACATAGGTTTTTTTAAAGTACTTTTTTATCATTTCTTTATCCCTCTTTATTATTTTCCTCTTCTGGTATTTTCTTCTTTATTTTAGTTATTGTCCAGTCTATTTTCATATCCAATGGAAAGGAAAATTGATCTAATTTTAACAATGTAAAAGTGCATGAATTCAGGTTGTCCAAAAGAGAATTCTGAGTAATGCAAATAAAGTCTAATGTTTAGTTAGCTCTTTTACTTGAAAAGTTGTCTCTGTCCATATTCATCTCCTTTCATGGAGTGTTGTTAGTTATCTCACTTTAGACAAGCATCTTCCAGCAGTTCTCAGCCAGAATAAATATTTACAGTTAAGCCCTGAACTCCAGAAAATGGCTTTGTGTATGTGCTGGAAGTGGATGGGGGGTTTAAATGGAAAGGCAGACTTTGTCTTAACTTGAGAAACACAAATGGAGCCACCACAATAAATCATTCAAAGACATTCAAATGGATGTTTATTAGAAGAAGCTTACCTCCCCTAAGCTAACAGAGGGTTAAGAGGCTATGGGGGCTGTGATCCCACATAACTAATGGGCACACTTTTCACAGACAGAAGGGCCATGCTTTAGTCATAGTGGTAAATCTGTAGTGACAGACGTTTGTTCTATATTTGTGAATGACCTGATTTGGCATGCATGCAGCTCGTTCTACTGACAATAATGGTAACATGGTGTGAGGGAGAGGGAGGGAAGAAAGGAGAAAGAATTAGGGGAGGAGGCACATTAGAGGAAGGAGAGCAACCCAGGCAGACAGAAAGGGAGAAGGGGAAAAGACTATTAAACAGTGAAAAATCAGGAGCATCTAACAGTGACTTAAATCTGCCTGTAGTAGATCATTGTTTTCATTTGGGAGCAATTCTAATTGATTCAGGGAGAATCTCCTTTCTTTCCTCCATGCTCCCTCCTCCTTCTCCTTCCTCATCTCCTTTGCAATCTCTGGGGAAGATAGATATTCAGACAGCTGTCAGCTGGTGCGGGATGCTTCAGCATCAAGGAGTCCCTTGTAATTTGCAAAACTTGCCCGGCCCTCCACCCTTTGCTGCCTTCCTGCAGCCTCTTTAGTAAGAGGGAAACTGGCCCAAAGTGATGAAAAACAAAAATAAAAACAAAAAACAAACAAACAAAGGCTGTAATAATTAAAAGAATAGTGTTATGCTCTCTGCTATTTCCCCTTCCCTCAAGCCATTTCTTATTAAAGTAACAGATGTAATCCATAACAAGAACTGGGACACCCAAGGACACCTCTCCTGAGACTGAGCTCAGAGTGGTGGGCAGAGCACAGAATGGGAGACAGGAATCCTGCCTTCTGCTGCAGGCTTGCCCTGAGATCATGGTCTCTGCCCGTCTCTGAGTCCGTTGCCTAACCTGTAAATGAAACAATTCAGAAAAAGGTCTCTGGAGACCTTTTAGCATTAAAATCACAGTTCTCACATTAAGTACGTAGATATGTAAGTAAGTAGTTCTAGTGCCACCTCCTCAGACATCTTGCCTGACCTGCCTGTCCAAAATATTTCACTACCCTATCATCCTTGAGCATAGCATTGGCCATTGTCTGACACAGTTTGTTGATTTCTTTATGGCCATTTGATTGACTAGGATGTAAGCTCCGTGCAAATAGTAACACAGCCTGTCTTAATCACAACTTCTTTGGTAAAGAATATATGTATTCTTTATATTTATATATTCCCATTATAAAATAAATATTTGTGGAGTATTGAATGACTCTTTCCAACAATTTTTCTATGAGTATTTTCAGTTTATAACCAATAGAGATGTACTGGGGCTATTTACCTCAGTGAGTGGTATTTATAAGAAATACACAAGCAAAGAAAGGATCAGGAAACTCTGCAAAGCCCACAGGCAGGCTCTGCTGAGAAATGGAGTAATGGCTATCACCACTTAAAATCCAGTTCAAGTTTTATACCCTAACAGCCCCTCTGATGACCAGCATTTACTCTGTTTCATGTCTACTCTGATCAAGCTTCCTTGCTCTCTGCTCCAGGGCTCTGCTATTTCAGGGAGACTATCCACTGCTCCCCACTTCCCTAGTTTTGCACTCTCCAGCATCACCAACTCTCTGCGGGGTCTGAGATTGAACTGGTCCAGAAAGGCTGGATTGGTTTGCCTAATAACTATACACTACAGAGAACCCCTATGGGGCAAAATTACCCTGATAACAGCACAAAGGGAGCACATGAGAAGTTACTGTATGGGTTTTTCAAAGTTTACTTCCCAAGGACTCATTAATAGGTAATTAATTAGAACCTCCATCTGGTTTTGAATTGGACATCTGGTATTTTGAAAAGTCTCCCCAGGTGATTCTTTTGTGCACCTCTGGACCAGAGATACTACCAGGTGCCCATCCTTGATCCAATCATGTTACCGAACCAAAGGGGTTCATCTAATGAAATGTAAACAGGAGTTTGCAGCAAAAGAATGCAAAGTTTTATTTAAGGAAATAACACTAAACCCGTAGTCATAGGTGAGATGTTGCTCTAAGACCTAGCTCCTTGATGGCTTCTAGAGAATGGGTTATGTAAGGGAAAAAGGATTTATCCCTTTTATAGTGGTGGAGTCTGAGTCATGGTGTCTTTTGGTTGGTTGGCACTAGGGTGGGGGGTAGTTTATCATTGCATCTGGCCCTGACATCAGCCCAGGCACATTTCTGATCGGTTTCACAAGGGTGTGGTCAGTGGGGTCCTTCACTTTTCTGGGTCTGGAACTGAAACACAACTGAGGCCTAGATGTTATCTTTAGTTTGACTAAAACTTTGTCACTGTGGTTAATAGACCCAAGACTTTTTTCCTAAGGTTATTTGATGTTGACCAAGATCTCATTATCTGGAGGGCTTAGTGATTAATGGAGTAGACATGCAAGGGAGAGGGACAAGTGAGTAAGGGTGCTCCTAAGCTAGACAAACATTTGAATTAAAAGGAAAGAAAAGAGTAAAGGTCAGATGAAAAAAATTAAGTTTTTGCATGGTTACAATCTGTCCTGGGTGCAAAGCATGGCAACATACAGAACTCCACAGAATCTTTTCATATATTCTGTCTACCTTCCCACCAGTCTGTGCATCCTTTCTGCTATCTACCTATGTACTAACATTCCTAGGTATGATATTTAGATATTAAATTTTGATTCTAATAGCCCTCTCTTTCCCTTCAGAAATGCTTATGAGGAATGGTTAAGACAAGTTAGAGTGGTTCTAAAAATTGAAAACAGAAGGTACATTCTAGCTATGGTAATAGAGAACATAAAACATGTAACTCTGGATTCCATTTCAGGATTAGAATTTAGCCTCTTAATATAATAATTCTTTATTCTGTAGTCTTTCTCAGTCACACTACCTCCAAGGAAGGAGTAGCTAGAAAGAAATTTATTATTTTCTGGGTCACATGAGGGCAATCCACAGAATGACTTATGAAATAAAACTATTATTTATTTATCAAAAATAAGCTAAGAAAAACAAAGATGATGGAAGAGGAAGAGGAAAAGAAAAAAATAATAAAACAAGGAGGAGGAGGAAGAGGAAAACATCAAACAGGCCAATTTTTATGACTGACATTAGGAGGTTCTTGGGAAAGAATGGGCCATCAAAAAGTGAGAAAGAGTGGGCAATAACTTATCAAACATGTTTCCTGAGCTCCAATTTGTATGATGTATACAAATATACATACAAGATACAGTCTAGCCTTCATTGAGCTGAAAATCCAATAGGAGAGACAAATGGAAAGAATCTACAACATTAAATAAGATAAAATATATTAAGAATATCATAAATGCCAAGATCACTATATGTTCTCAATAGATGCAAGTTCCCTTTTTCTGAAACAAAGGAGTTGATTAAACACTAGCTATCTATATCAGACTTTCCTAACTTTTGGTCAAACTTCCTTCTCCTTTGCCTACTTCTACTTGATTGTCCAGGTTCCCTTGCAGCTAGAATGACTACATGAAAAACAGGAGAAGTCTGTTGGTATTTTCTCTACCCCTTTGTACTATGTTGAAATAGTACAAAGACCCCAAAATAATTCATGTCTACCTATAAATGTGACTTTATTTGGAAATAGGATCTTTGCAGATGTAATTAAGTTAAAATGAGGTCCTACTGGATTAGGATGGGTCCCAAATCTAATATCACTAGTGTCTTTATAAGAGGGGTAGACCTGGAGGTGAGACAGCCTTTTGAAAATGGAGGCAGAGATTACTTCAAGAATGCCAAGGATTGCTGCAATACCAGAAGCTAGAAGAGGCAAGAAAGGATTCCTTCCTAGGAAGTTCAGAGGGAGGACAGCCCTGCCCATACCTTGATTTTGAATTTACAGCTCCCAGGACTGTTTTAAGCCACCTGGTTTGTGGTCCTTTGTTATGGCAGCCCTAACTTCTCTTTCTACTTTCTAGAATGAGGATAGCTTGTCTTGAAGAATAGTAGACATCTTTAAGGATAAAAGTCATATTGTTAAGTAAGGATGGTAGACCAAGAAGACATAGAAACCTGCTTCCTTGGGGCAAGTTCCCCAGACCTTAAATAAATCCTAGGTATTTCAGTTATTTGCCATTCAAGTTTTCTGTTAAGGATGGCACATTTCTGACTAATGCCCTCTGGTGAGAGGAAATGACGTGGCTGAGTTCATATCTCAGCCATGTTATTATGTAGATGGATAGCCCTGGACAAGTCATAAAAACTTTTTAAACTTCATTTTATTTATCTGTAATATAGAAACAATAATATAATAATATCTACTTGAGTTTAAATGAGATAGTTTATGAGAAAGCCAAGGGTCATCAACAGGGAACAGGGAACAGGGAACAGGGAGCTAATATGAATTACCAAGACTAGAATCCCAAGGACCTGCAACCTGTCTTTATTGATTATCAATACACATGCAATATAAAGACTGTTTCCACACCTCCATCCTTGCTGGGAAAACATAAATTTTTTTCTTTCCTTTCCTTTTCTTTTTTCTTTCTTTCTTTCTTTCTTTCTTTTTTTTTTTTTTTTTTTTTTTTTTTTTTTTTTTTTTTTTTTTTTTTTTTTTTTTTTTTTTTTTTTTTTTTTTTTTTTTTTTTTTTTTTTTTTTTTTTTTTTTTTTTTTTTTTTTTTTTTTTTTT
>PVIW01005238.1:0-67496 GCA_004026585.1 Noctilio leporinus | reverse complement strand
AATTGCAAATTAAATAGCTCCACCATACAAATTACATAAGAAATGATACTGGGATGAAGGGCTCCACAAGCTCTCATCCAACAAAAAAGAGCAGAGGTAATTTTTTCAAGCTCTTTCTGGGATAGTTCCCTCCCACCAATTTCCTGAACCTTGCCCTTCTTGCCTTGAACATGTCCCTCTGATCCCAGAACCCTTCCTTTGGTGAAGAGTAAAATCAAGATAAGAGCTAGTAGCCTGTGATATCAGCTTCCTATTCAGGATTAACAGCAGAAAGACAAGGATGGAAACTTGTTCTGAAAGTCCATGGGCCCTGATGTACTTAAACAGCAAACTTTAAGGGAGACACCAGACGCATGTCAAAGCTTCATGGAAATCTTAAGTGGTAGCTGGACTTTCTCAGAAGGACATGGCCAACAGACAGAAACGGGAAAAGTTGGTCTTCATGCTGCCTGCCATCTACCAGACCCAATCAGCAGAGACAGAGGTTGAATCTTCATGGTCCCTTTGTTCAGGTGGTCGGTAAGCTAAGAAGAAGCAAGTTTGCACCCAAACAGATTTGTCTTACTTTTCAGTATAAACAGGCCCATTTATAAGGAGAAGAGAGGTATAGGTGAGGGATTTGGAATTCAGGGAAAAAGTTAATGAGATCAAAGCTGCAGCATTCTTTCATCTGTGTCCTGGACAGAGGTCTTTGACTCCTGGGGGGATGTCTTTGTGTTCTGGGCATGGTTGTCTCACCCTGGAGGATGATGGCTCAGATACCAACTTGATTGCTTGTAGTACCTCTGAGGCACAAGGGTAGCACTGCTTAGGGTTACCTGGAGTCAAGGTGGATCATTCCTCCAGCTTCTGAAACAATGGCTTTTTATATATGTTGATTACTAACCTTATTAGCTAATACCTGAAACTAAAATTTTCCAATATTTGAGTCCCCATCATGTGTAATTTCTAAAACAAAAGCAGGTCCATTATCACTCTGCATGCTGCCAGGAAGGCCAAAGGGAGGGATTATTTCCTTTAGTAAGGCTTTCACTACCTCGGAGGATTTCTCAGTTCTAGGATTCTAGTAGGGTAGGCTTCTACCCATCCTGAAAAGGTGGCAACAAAGACTAACAAATACTTCTTTCCTCGGACCCTTGACATCTGGGTAAAGTCTACTTGCCTGTCCTCAAGTGGACACTACCCTTGCTATTGTTTCCCTTCTTTGTTTTGGTGGGTATCTGTTTTGGGGTTTTTCTTCCCACTTCACAGAAAGGCCTCCCCATGAGGAAGCTCAACTTTTGAAGGGCCGGAGCAACTCCTTGTTCACTGCATCAAGATACAGGTCCATGCTTGGCCTGCTGTCTCAGCTGCATTTGCATCTTGTTCCTCCCAGAATTCAATTCAGATCACCTGTTTGTAGATTCAAGTCTAAACATAGCAGGCCCTGGCCTGTCTTCTCCCCTCCCTTCCACCCTTTCACACCCTCTCACCACTTTAGAGCTAAGTGAATATGGTTTTCCAAATATAGTTTTACAGCCAGTGTGTTAGGCTTTCTAATGAGCAACGGTAATTGCTTCTGCTATTTTCCAAAATGAAAATCAACCTCTGAAGAGCAGCTGGTTTGTTGCAATGTTCTGCTCTCTCCAATAGCATTCGCCATTCCTAAAAGTTACTCTATGCCTAGCCACGACTGCTTCATCTGGGAGCAGGTACTGAGGGACCAGGCAGAAGGAATGTGCTGATGGTAGGGAAACCGAATAGAAGAGCTATTGTGTACTTGATTATATTTAAGGAAATAGGGAAGGGGAGGGGGGTGGGGAAAGATCTGTTTTTACTTTTGATTTCTAAGGTATCCAATTATGTGTTGTGCTTATCAATCTAGGTGAAAAGATAACAGCATTTTTGGATGACAAAGATGTTTTCACCCTCCTTTTTTCAAGAGTCACTCCAAAACAACAAAGAAAACACAAAACAAGAACACAAACCCCAGCCCCTTTAAGGACAGGAGACATCTGTAATCTGGAACTACAATATATGAAGATGAGAAACAGATGGAGAAATGGTAAGGCACTTAGAAGAACTATGAAAAGTCAAACCTAACAGCCTAAGGGTGATATCATATTGAATCAAGCCAATTCACTCTGCAGAACACAGGAGTGTCCAGGAGTTGAGAGGCCCACATGGAGCAGTGGATGGAAGGAAACATAGCACTGCAAACAACCCCCTGGGGAAAGCAGAATAAAAGCAGCTACCATTTGTGAAGCACTTGTTGGTGCCTGGCCCTTTACACACATTCTCTACTGCTGTCCTCATAATCATAGTTAAAGATACTGTTTTCTCCATTTTATAGGTGCAAAAACTAAGGCTCAGAGGAATAATTTGTCCCAGATAATGGGAGAAAAACACTAAATCAATGTATAGTTAACCCTTAAACAACACACATTTAATGCACAGAACCATTTATATTCAAAATTTTTTCAGTCAGAAATCTGAAATAGCTCACAGACAAATCACTTAGCCTAAAACAGATAATGTAAGCTTACAGTATCAATAAATACAGTGCAGTATTGTAAATGTATTTTCTCTTACTTATGAGTACAAAATATGTGTTAATCAACTGTTAATGTTATTGGTAAGGTGTCTAGTCTATTAGTAAGTTTTGGGGAATTTAAAACCTAGAAATGGATTTTTTAAATTGTTTTGTAAGATTTTTTTAAATTTATTATTTCCAGAGAGAAAGGGAAAGAGGCAGGGAGGGAGAGATACGTCATGTATGGTTGCCCTTCACCTGCCTCCATCTACGGACCTGGCTGGAGACCCGGCTTGCAACCTGGGTATGTGCCCTGGCTGGGGAATCAAGCCAGTGACCTTTGGGTTCGCCAGCCAGCGCCTTATCCACTGTGCTACCAGCCAGGGCTATAAATGGATTTTTGACTGTGTAGGAGTTGGTGCCCTTAACCCCCATGTTGTTCAAGAGTCAACTGTATTTTTAGTTCTAAAGCCTTACCACTAACCTCCATCACCCCTCTATGTGAAGCCAAGCTGTGAGTACTGGCTGAAACCTGATCTGACTATGTGGGCAGATTGTCATATGGTTGGTAGGTGAGATACCAAGACAGAACTGACACTGTCTAAGGTCAGGCTTCGATGCTGTTTTGAAAATTCCTATTTTCAAACAAAAAAACAAAGTGTAATCACCTCTCCCCTTGCCTTCCTGAACAGGATCAAGTCCAGAGAAGCCCTTCTGCTGGGATGATGGTATAGAAAGTGAATTCTCTGAGGTCCACAGTAGCTGAGAGGCCACCAAACACACCGGCCTGTGTCCTGCGAGGGAGAGCGGGGTATCAACTGTGAATCCTTTCCTGTATTTACCTGTTTGCTGCTGCCCTGCTCCCTGCCCTGCACTGGAGCAGGTACACACCCCATTATCGCTTTTTGCCCCCAAAGATCACCAACAACATGAAAATTGGGGTACATCTAGATCATGAGGAAACAAAGCATCCAGTGTCAAAACTGCAAAATAAAGTCTGCAGTGTTTATTCTCTGGCTTATTTATGATTTCTGTTGATGACTCAAAAATCAATCATCACACACTTGATGAGAATCTACTCTGTACGTAGTCAACATGTTAAGTGCTTTAGAGGTGAAAAAGACAAAGGGCATCCATCATGCCTGCTCTCAAGAATATGTAACCAGTCAGAGAGATACAGCATCAGTCTCTGAAAAGGGATCTGAAGGTATGAAGTGTGGATGATTGAGAGCTAGTAGGAAGATTCTCAATGTTATTGAAATCTTTCTCATTGTCAGTTTGTATCTCTGGCTCTTCCATTAAATAGTGAGGGATTTTTTGTTTGTTTGTTTTTATTTTTTTGTCACAGGCTTTATTTGTTTTATTTCTGAAACCAGGCACAATGAATTTAACCCAGGCACAATGAATTTAAAACTGTCAAAAACCACAGCATTGTTACTGCATAGTGAAGTAAGACTTTTTCTACCAAGATCTGAAGTAAGACTTTTTCTACCCAGATCTGAAGCCCCCTCCTCTTACACATAGTGTGATTGTTCTCAAGGTCCCCAGTTCAATTTAGCTAAAGAATTAACTATTTAATATCTACCTATCACATTTGAAGAGTTTCCACATGCACCCTGAATTGAAAACCTGTGGGGAAAAATCCGAATCCTCCAGTTGTCGAGTTCCTTTGACAAGCAGCTACTCTTGATATACACTATAACCACACATTGATTCATCCACACATGTGTATAAAGCAACTCAGAATGAGCCCGGGATGGGTCAGCTGAGGTTCAGGCCTGCTGGGACACATCCAGGCAACTGAAGTTTATTTGCACAGGGGCTCAGAAGCCTCCAGGGAAAGCATTAAGGAAGAAATAAACCAGGCACGATGAATTTAACCCAGTAAAAATTCTTAATCATTCTAGGGAAGGAGCAGTTCTCTCAATACTGTGATGTCTGTCATGTAGGTATGTTTCCTAGTCCAAAACTCACTGGCCATCTGTTTGTGTCGTATGAGGAGGTGGCAATGGGAGAGGGAGTGTAAATAAAAATGAAAAGAGCTATTTCTTAAAATTCTTTAAATCTTAAGGCCCGAATGACATTGTTTCTAAATAGAAGAAGGCATTCTTTCTGTCACACTGCCAGGCATGGGTTCAGTGAGTGTTCATGGTGTTTGGGATGCCGCTGCTCAGGTGCTGAGGCTGAGTAGTAGGGCTACCTCCATGAGACACTGTTTGCAATGGAGCAGCCATTCCACCTGCCTGCTCAGTGCAGCAATGATGGTGTGAAATCGCCAACCAGCAAGAGACAACCTTGCCTGGTGGAGCAGCAGATGTGATGGCCAGCAGCAGGGATTTTGTTGTACAGCAGGAGCCAAATGAAGGAGCAGGGGAAACACAGCTGTATCTGCCAGAGTATAAATGAGACCACCCACTGGCCCTCCCTGGTGAGGGATGGTGCAGATATGGGGGTTGGGAGGAAGGTTGGAGAGAGATGGGGAAGGAATCTTTGGGGGTCTTTAGGGGCAGTGTGCATGGGGCTGCCACTGTTTTTGGCTTGTAACTGAAAGAGCTAGGGATTGTTGATCTCATTTCTAGTCATGGATTTGAAGGCACTTAGGGAAATTTGGATTTCTTTCATATTTCATATAAATACACAAATGCATAAACTTACACATATAGTTATCCTGTCAAAGACATGTACTATGGATATAAACGTTCACATGTACCAAAGCTGTGCTTGCATATGAATTATAAATTGTTAAAATAAGGTGAGGGTGGATAACAGTTGGGTGAGGGGGTCAAAGTGGGTGAATCTTAGGGCCTTGATGTATGACTTCAACCAGAGAGTTCTGCCTTTACATATTATACAATTTTTACTTCTGATTAATATTTATTTTAAGAAAAATTACCATGGCTAAAAAATGAAAAGAAAAGAAAATGTTTGAAAACTTACTTGATATAATCCAACCATATCATTTTATAGATGAGAAAACAGGGACAGAGAGATGTTAAATGATTCACCTGAGGTTGTGAAGATAAAAGCAATTGATTAAAGGCTCAAGTCCAATGTTTTTGTTTTATTTTATTTTCTTATTATACCCTACAGAGAAAGAAAGTATATATGCTAGAACTAGGAAGTCTGCATATTGTACAGAATTCTGTGTGTTCCTCAGTTTTAAATGGTAGGAGGTTTGAGAACTGGCTTATTCGATCTTCAATTCTTTTAGCTATAATTTTATAGCAAGAAAAACAGTAGCTATGTGAGGGGCAGTGTATAGATTAAATTAATAGTAGTGTCAAATGACCACAGTTAATACAATTTTAGATTCAACTATAAAGTTGAATTTAGAATCTACTAGGCATGTACTAATCAGAAATATAGAACAAAATGACATTATTGTATCTTAGAATGGGCTTTGAAAAACATTAGCTCAACTTTCTAAGACAGAAGGAGACAAAGTTGACAAGAAAGTTTGAAAAGTTCATAAGTAAATATTAAAAGAATAGAATTATGCACTAAAGAAGAAAAAGCAAAAGAGGCTAACCATTTCTAGGAGCATAAAGAGTGTCTTCACTGAGACAGACTACTTTTCTTCTCCACAAGGTGGACAGAATAAGGGCAGACGTGTGGAAACACCATGAGAGATTGGAGTGGTAGAGTCAGTAGAACTGAGATTGTGATACACACCTTTGAGGTCCTCTATGCCTTGTGAATTAGTTGTAAAGCTCAGAGGTAGTAGATGTTAAGTTACCAGTCTAAGGAGGAAATGGTGGCTGGATAACTCCTGGCCTCTGTTATTATTTCAGAAAGCATCAAGTATCACCATATGGTGAAAGTTAAAGATAATGCACCATGGAGGTATATGGGTAGGAAGAAGGCTAGGGGCACCACTTTCCATATGAATGCTAAGATGGTCACTTAGAATGCTCGCTTTCTCTGTAGGACTGGCTCCCTGTCCAAGCCTGAGTGTTCTTCTATACCCTGTCTTTGCCCCTCCTGCTATCCAATTAGAGATTCCCAGCTGCTGAATGGTCCTGAGACTGAAGTCCATGACATTAGAAATAAGGCAAAGCACACACATACACACACACCAAAAAAAAAAAAAAAACCCTTTGGGACTTCAGGATGGCAGAGCAAGGGGTAAACACTGTGCTGGCTTCCCATAACCATATCAAAATTACAATTAAATTATAGAAAGCCACCTTTAAGAACCACTTGAAGTCTTGGTGAACAAAACTCCTATAACTAAAGATATAAAGAAGCCACGTCAGAACTGGTAAGAGAGACAGAGCCATAAACTGGGCTAGTCACACACCCACTCGTGGTGGTTGAGAATCGAGAGGGATATTTCAGCTGTGTAAGTCCCCACTAAGGAGCAAGGGGACCCAGCTCCACACCGGGCTCCCCAATCCAGAGCACCAGTGCCAGGAAGAGGAGTCCCCACAGCAGCTGGCTGTGAAAATCCATAGGGGCTCAGTCTGGTTGAGACAGAGGGTTGTTGTAGACCCATGCATCCTCTTAAAGGGCACAAGCATAGATTTACTTGCTCACAAACATTTTCCCTAAGCTCCAGAAAAGGGAAAGCAGCTCAGAAAGGAACATTTGTGGAGTACCTAAATTGCCTGGGAAGTTCTGGAGAAACAACTTTCTCTAGGACTAAAGTGCTAATATATGTCATTGTTCATTTGTTGAGTCCTCCCTCCATTTATCTGACAGGTGTCATTGTTTCATTGCTGAGTCCATCTCCCCCAAAGCCTGCAGGCACAGTCAGATGCCATATCTGAGTCTTCATTAAGTTGGATCACACCGCTCTTGCCCTACCCAGGTGATATTTGAGTTTGCCCCACTCAAGCCACATACCCAACCCAACCTGAACCCCTTTCAGAGGCTAATCCACATAAGCAACAGGCCTGTGCCCATACTGTGGACTTTCCTGAAAATCTCTCAAAGTTTCACAAACCCCAACAAGCAGTGGCTGGCCTCAGCATGCCCAGTACCTCTATCCCCAAGCCTGATAATAGTGGCAGCTGCCCCAGGTTGACAATAGAACCCCTCCCAGGAACTTCCTCTTGTAGCACAGGCAGCTACCAATTGCACAAACTTCATAGCTCCTACCAGATGTTCCTGGACCAGACACAGGCAGCAGCTGATATTTGACTGCACTGTGACACCTCCCAAAAGACTCCAGAACCAACATACCTGGTGGCCCGTTTCAGACCATAACAGTGCACTACCCAATTAGCATCACGTATGACAAATCCAAAGGATGGACTTGGTAGACACCAGAGCCTCACTGAAGTGAATCCTGCTCTGTAGGGTCAGCCTCTGCGCAACAGCTTGTCTGCTGTAGCCATATCCAGTCTTTCTAGCCAGTCAGCCTGAAGGTCAGTCTCACCTACTGATGTGCCAACAGCAATCAAGGCTTAACTACAGCAGTAAAGCACACACAAACCACACAAGAAAATCCTCTGAAGCATCCAGCTCATGTGCACAGGAAGTTTGTGCCACTGGGGCCCACATAATGCCATTCTGCCAAGACTGGGAGACATAGCAGGTCTACCTAATACATAGCAACAAACACAGGTGAGTAGCTAAAATGAGGATACAAAGACCATGTTCCAAATTATAGAACAAAACAAAACTCCAGAAAAAGAATTAAACAAAATGGAGGTAAAGAATCTTAGATATAATATTCAAAACACTAGTTATAAGAATGCTCAAGGATAGCCGTGGCTGGTGTGGCTCAGTGGACTGAGCACTGGCCTGTGAACCCAAGTGTCGCTGGTTCAATTCCCAGTCAGGGCATATACTCAGGTTGCAAGTGAGGTCTCCAGCTAGGTCTCCAGCTAGGTCCCTAGCTGGAGGCAGGTGAAAGGCAACCATACATTGCTGTTTCTCTCCCTGTCTTCCTCCCTCCCTTCCCCTCTCTCTAAAAATAATAAATAAAATCTTTAAAAAAAAAAAAAGAATGCTCAAAGAAATTAGAGAAAGAATAGATTATTTCAATGAGAACTTCAACAAAGAGATATGAAACACTAAAATAGAGATAGAAACCATAACAAAGAACCAGCCAGAAGTGAAGAATACAATAATTGAAGTGAAGATTACAATAGAGGTAATCAATATTAGATTAGATGAAGCAGAGAATTGCATCAGCTCTTTGGAAGATAAATTAGGATAAAACACCCAATAGAAACAGCATAAATCAAAAAGAATGCAAAAAATGAAGATAGCTCAAGGGACATCTGGGACAACATCAAGCATTACAACCTTCACATCATAAGGGTACCAAAAGAGAAGAGGGAGGACAAGGGATTGAAAACCTATTTGAATAAATAATGATTGAAAATATCCCTAACCTGTTGAAGAAAAAAGATACAGAAGTTGAGGAAGTGCAGAGTCCCAAACTAGATGAACCCAAAGAAGCCCATGTTCAGACACATCGTAATCAAAATGCTAAAAAATAAAGACAGAGAGAATCTTAAAAGCAGCAAAAGAAAAGCAGTTAGTTAGTTATCTACAAGGACAGTCACTTATTTCTCAAGAGGAACTTTGCAGACCAGAAGGGACTGTCACAAAATGTTTAAAATGATGAAAAGCCAAGACCTACAATTAAGATAAATTTATCCAGCGAAGCTATCATTTAGGATCAAAGAAGCAATAAACGGCTTCTCAGCCAATAAGAAGCTGAAGGAGTACATCACCACCAAACCAATATTACATAAATTGTCAAGGGTCTTTTTTCAGAAGAAAAAAATAAATATAAATAAGAAAATAAAGCAAAGAAAAATTCTCACTTATAAAAGCAAACACATAATAAAAGAAGGAGATCAACCAACACTAAAGTTAGTACAAAGATTAAAAAGCAAAAGTCGGAAGATTATGTGTAATTACAACAGTAAATTAAGGAGCACACACTCTCACACACACACAAGAAGTAAAAAATAATGACAAAACCTAAATGTTGAGGGGGTGAGTAAAAATGGTGTGTCCTATAGTAAAACAACTATTTATCTTTCAATAACTACGTTAAATGTATATAGATTAAATGCTCCAATCAAAAGATGAGTGGATAAAGGGAATGTGCTCTATATGGAATATTACTCAGCCATAAAAAAATAAAATCTTATCCTTTGTGACAACATGGATGGACCTAAAGTATATTATGCTAAGTTAAGTAAGTCAGACAGACAATTACCAAATGATTTCATGTATATGTGGAATCCGAAAAACAAAATAAATAGACAAACAAAATAGAAACACACCCATAGATACAGAGAACAAACTACTGGTTCCCAGATTGGGGAGGAGAAGTAGGGGGATGAGTGAAAAAGATGAAGAGATTAATAAGTACAAATTGGCAGTTATAGAATGATCACCAGGATGTTAAGTACAGCATAGGGAATATAGTCAATATTGCAATAACCATATATGGCATAACCTGGGTACTAGACTTATCAGAGGGATCACTTCATAAGTTAAATAAATGTCTAATCACTATGCTGTACACCTGAAATTAGTGTAATATTGAATGTGACCTCTAATTGAAAATGTTTTAATTAAAATTTAAAAAATATATTGTGGATGTCTAACTTGTTTCATTTGGCATAATACCTTTTTCACTTAGCATAATATCTGTTTTGCTGAGATAAGTCAGAGGAAAATAAATACTGCGTGATTTCACTCACCTGTGGAATCTGAAAAACAAAATAGACAGGCAAAATAAACCAGCAACAAACTCAGAAAACAAATTGAATGGTTGCCAGAGGGAAGGGGAGGGCGCTGTGTAGAAGAAGCAAAGGAGAGTGAGGGGTGAAAACTGCCAGTTATGAAATAAGTCACAGGGATGTAATGTACAGCACAGGGAATATAGTCAATAACATTGTAATAACTTTGTACAGTGACAGATAGTTTCTAGACTTATCCTGATCACTTCATAGGCATATAAATGTCAAATTGCTATGTTGTACACCTGAAACTAATATAATGTTGTATGTCAACTATAATTTTAAAATCAAGGGGCTTGGGACAGTGGAAGTCATGGTGCTGCCTGTGAGGAACTGCATCCCCAGCGACCATCTGTGTAAGTTGGAGGAGGAAGGCAGCCCAAGCCATTGCACCTATACCCAGCACGACTCTATTTTTCCATCACTTGCTGGCTGCAAAACAAGGAGCCGTGAGACCATGCATTTCCTATTATGTCTGTGGTGAGAGAGACAAAGTTCCAGTGACTGCCCAGATATGGGGTTTCATAACCTGTAAGGTCTCTAGACTAGCATCAGTGTATGTTTGGCCCAAGTACACACCCTATCTGTGGGGTCCACACCACTTACGGACTCTTTTCGAGAAACTGTCTGCAAGTAAGATGTCTGAGCTACTGAAAAAGACAAGGTTGAAATTTATTTAAGTGTTTTTGCCCAAGTGACATTGGCTTGGCCAAAGTGATCTCCCTAGGTGATGTAGTCCAACTACCTCCTGACCACTGCCATAAATGAACTAGGAGTGGTGGTGGCCCATAGGTGTCCCTATGGTTCTCATTAGCTGGTGTGAGATGTGGTGCTCTATGACCCACAATAAACAATTCCAGAAAGTGACCTTGGCTGGTGGCACAGTGGGTAAGGCACTAGCCTGTGAACCCAAAGGTTGCTGGTTTGATTCCCACCCAGGGCACAAAACCAGGGCTCCAGCCAGATCCATAGCTGGAGGCAAGTGACCCCCATACATTAATGTTTTTCTCCCTCTCTGCCTCTATCCCTTCCCCTCCCTCTAAAAGTAATAAATAAATAAATAAAGCTTAATAAAAAAAAAGAATTCCAGAAAGTGGCTGGAGTATAGTTTGAGTTCTTGTGGACTTAAGAAGCTGTATTTACCCCTAGGAGAGGGGTAAGCTGTTTCCAAGAGTACATGTATGAAAATAACAGTAAGACACAATTATCTTTATTCAAACACCTGGAGTCAGCCAGCAACTAGCCTTACAAAAGTCTGCCAGAAACTTACTCTATAGGTGGAATGTTTTTCTTGTGAACCTTTCAGTGGATTTTATTATCTTGAGGGATCAATTTCCCTTTTAGCGGTTTCATAAATAAACTACAATGTTGGAAGTAGACTATCCCTTCTGACAATCTTTTTTTAAAGGAGGTTTGATTGATTACACTGTTACATTTGTCCCAATTTCTTTTCCATTTGCTCCCTTCTACCCAGACCCTACTTAGTTCAGGTTCATGGGTCATGCATATCTATTCCCTGATTTCACCCTTTCCTATATTATTTTTAACTTCCCCCTGTCTATCTTGTACCCATCGATTATGTTTCCTAATCTCTGTACTATTTCCCCATTTCTCTCCCTTCCCCCTTCTAGCTAATAATCCTCCCAATGATCCCCATACTATGATTCTGATCCTATTCTGTTTGTTTGCTTAGTTTGTTTTTGTTTTTACTTTCATGTTTTTAAGGTTTGGTTGTTGATAGTTGTGTTCATTGTCCATACTTGTGAATTTGTTGTCGTTTTTATATTTAAAAATTTGACTCTCTTTTTCTTAAGTAAGTCCCCTTAACATTCCATATAATAATAGTTCGGTGATGATGAACTCCTTTAGCTTTACTTTGTCTGGGAAGCACTTTGTCTGCCTTTCTATTCTAAATGATAGCTTTGCTGGACAGAGTAATCTTGGTTGAAGTCCTTGCTTTCCATCATTTTGAATACTTCTTGCCAGTTGCTTCTTGCCTACAGAGTTTCTTTTGAGAAATCAGCTGACAATCTTATAGGAACCCTTTTGTAGTAATTCTTCTTTTCTCTTGCTGCTTTTAAGATTCTCTCTTTATCTTCAAACTTTGGTATTTTAATTATCATGTGTCTTGGCGTGGTCCTCTTTGGGTCTAGCTTGTTTATAACTCTCTGTGATTCTTGGGCTTGTATATTTATTTCCTTTGCCAAATTTGGGGAGTTTCCCTTCATTATTTTTTCACATAAGTTTTTAATTTCTTGCTTTCCTTCTTCTCCTTCTGGCTTCCCTATGATTCAGATGTTGGCACATTTAATGTCACCCCAGAGGTTCCTAAGACTCTCCTAATTTTTTTCAATTCTTGATTGACTGGTTGACTGTTTATTCATTCTTTATGTTCCAAATAATTTATTTAAACCCTATTTTCCTTCCCTTATCCATTGGTTTTATGTGGATTTTCCTTCATTTCACTAGCATAGCCTTTACTTCTTCTCTTCTGCATTTGCCATGCTCAAACATATCTGTCAAATCTGTGAGCATCTTTACCACTAGCATTTAAAACTGTGTGTCTGTTAACTTAACTATATCCTTATTACATAGTTCTCCCACTGGAACCTTGATCTGTTTCCTTTTTTGGTCCCTACTTCTCTGTCTCCTCAATTTGACAGCTCCTGTGTTTGCTTCTGTGTCTTAGGTAGAGCTGTTGTTGTACCTGTTACATTATAAGGGGCACACCTTAGGTATTCTCCAGTGTGGGGCAACGTGTTTCACCCCATTTTGGCACTGTATGTGGGGGAGTGGTCTTGGAGGGAACGATGTTACCTGCTCAGCACTTGCCCCTTTTCCAGGCACCTCTCCTGCTTCCCACATGGAATTTCTCTGGCTATTGCACTGTCTGTGGTTCCAAAATGGGTGGGTTTGCAGACATTCTAGGACTGTGGGGACCCTCTAAATAAACAGACTCTGCTGAGAGACCAGCAGTTTCCTCCTCTGCCCCAACCTCCATTAACTTTCACAGTCAGAAGCAATGTGGCTTTATTTTCCCTCAGGTGCTGAAACCGTGATGTGCATGGTCAAGTCTGGTGCTGGAAGCACTCCCCAGGTGTGCCTTCCTACTCTCTTTTTTTAATGTGTGACTGTTCTTTCTGCCAGTTGGCCACAGCTCCTATAGTTGCTGTAGCTGCTGCCACCACACTGTATCCTCTCTGTCTTGGCTCCACCACTCTCCTACCTGTCTGGATGGGTATTTCTTATCTTTTGTTTGTTGGACTTCCATGCAGCTCAACTTTCTGGAATTTCAGGTTGTCTCTAGTTTTTTTTGCTTTGTTTTGTTTTTTAAGATTTCATTTATTATTATTTTTAGAGAGAGGGGAAGGGAGAGAGGCAGGGAGGGAAAGAAACATCAATGTATGGTTGCCTTTCACCTGCCTCCAGCTATGGAACTGACTGGAGACCTGACTTGCAACCTCATTAATGTGCCCTGGCTGGGAATCGAACCAGCGACCTTTGGGTTCGCAGGCCGGCACTTTATCCATTGTGCCACTAGCCAGGGTGTCTCTAGTTTTAAGGTAGATGTATGCCTTCTAAGTTGTGGAGGGAGATGCAGTATGTCTACTTATGCCTCCCTCTTGGACTCTCTTCTACCCTTAATAAAAACTCTTAATGCTAATCTCTTCTAGTCCATTTACAGCCTATGAGTTGCCTATGAGTGCCATGTTCCTCCTCTGCCTATCGCCACCCAAACACCAAGGAGAGAGCTTAGAGTCAACCTGGTTTCTCTGACAGTCTTATAAATACATTTTTTGTTTGTTTGTTTTTTTTTGCTATGACAAAGAACATTTTTATTAAAAGGACTTTATGGTAAAAATAATTAATTAATAAAAAGACTTTGGGTACATGTAATGTCCTAATTTCTTAATAAGCTGCGAGAAACATCCAAAACATGATAGAGTCCTGGACACAGATAATTAGCACAAATGCCACTCCCTGTGTCATCTTTTTGTCTTTCTTATCAGGAAAGGAATTGGAAGCCGGTGCAGTGAGACTTAAACAGCTGGGAAGTGGACTGGATAAAGGAAGCAGATACCCCTGAGATGGGGCTGCGATAAGACACCTATTCATGTGCAAAGTGACTGGTATGGTACTGACAGGAATTTCTAGCCTAACTCTTAGAACTTGAACAGGACACAATCAACTGTTTGCTTGTCCCTCTTTCAAGTTCCCTTTTCGTCTGAGTCCATGCATAATATTAATGTATTATATCTGCATCTAGCCTTGCAGCCCCAGATCCCAGTGGTTAGATATTTATAATGAGAAGAAAAATCAGAAATACAGCCACTATTCACCTGAATTTTAACAGACCAGAAAGATGTGTTAAAAACCTATAAAAGGGTTATTTATGAATAATGAAAGATTTTTCACTCAACCCAAAGATACCCACATAATTAGAAAGTTAAATCTAAAATTTCAGAAAGGTGCATTAACAAGCTGTTAATTATGAAAACAACCAAACAAGCTGACTCAACAATAAAACTTCAACTCACTAGCTTGCCAGATGCCCTAAAATTCTTGGATGACTTGGTGTCAGGTGTCACGTTCACTTTCAGAAAGAAGGAAATGAGCAGCTGAGGCTGTCTCCCTGGGACAGACCCTGACTAATTCTCTTGTTGTTCGCACCTTTCTCAGTACTGGCAAAGTCATTAGCTGGAAAACTCAGCTTCAGCTGGTGAGGCACTGTCTTGTAAATTCCAAGGATGTAGCAGGAGTGGGTATTAATAATTTGCAATGCCTGGTGGTGACTCAGGTCTCTACAGACTGGCTGCTTAATTTGCAGCCAAGCCCTATTTCTCTGACGACACTTTGGTCCCACGTGTCCCTCTCAGGATCTCACATGCTTCTTCAGAGCTGTTAGACACTCCTCTGTCTTCACAACTCTGGAAGTATGAGCCACCCAGAGGGCAGTACAGGCCCCTTTGAGTGTAAGTTGTTGAATCAGCCTGGTTTGACTGATTTCCTGTCACAAGTTCACTGTTGAGAGCAGCTGTGCCCAAAATAACTCAGGCTGGGAAAACAATCTACAGATTTACTTAGGGAAGTCACCGGATAGCATCCACATGTTCTCCCACCTTGGTGTGTGAATAGGGCTTAAGAGACATTTTGTACGTCACTACATTTGGAGAGTCTGGTTAATTACAACAATTTTTAAAATGGATTTTTAAAAATTGACATTTTGGAGAGTGAACTGAGCAATTATTTGACTGGTTATTAATGTGAAATAAAAAGGGAGAAAATGGCGACAAGACCTTGGATTAAAGCTGGAGCAGAAATCATGGTGGTGAACAAAAGAATTATAATAGTAAAAAAAAAAAAAAAGTCTAAGTAGGCTACTAAAATAAGAAAGAAAACTGCTGGTTATTAAAATTTATTTAAAGGCTAATTAAAACATTACTTCCTTCAAATGTGACTTTTTTCCATAGTATGACGCAAACTTCTTTTTAATTCATTTTGCATACTTTAATCTCAGGACAAAGTAAGAAACACAATACACAACAAAATCCAAGCCTAATGTCATATATTAGAAGGAGAGGTTTGAGGTCCTTATAACCTGACTTAGGCAAAGATAGGAGAGAAGAAAAAAACAAACCACTAAACAGCAGAGGAAATTAGGTGGGGGCTAAGGCCACTCACAGCTGCTAGGGGAGCCATGAAAACACTACACAGAGAACAGGCACAAGGTCTGCAAGTAGAAGAAACTCCTAATCTACTTCTTCCATTCGAAAGGCATCCTCATCACACTCAAGGGGGTGCATCTCATCAGGAACAGCAGCACTGGGTTTCTCTGCTGTCACTTCATCTTCATTAACATCCAGGCCTAGCTTGATCACACAACAGGTGTAGTTGGAGTGGGTCTGAGGATCCTCAAATGAGAAGCCAGAACAGAGCAAAGCAACACCACAAGGTCCTTGACAGCCTTTTCATTCTTGTCTGCTTCTGCCTTCTGCTGTAGTCTCCACAATGGAGTGGTTGGAGTTGATTTCCAGGTGCTTTTTGGCCATCATGGAGCCCATTGCAGCATTATCATGAAGTGCTAGAGCTTTCGTGATATGCTCCATATTAGCTGTCCAGCCATAGGTGCTAGTCACAAGACAGCAGGGCGAAGACACAAGCCTATTGGAAATCCTCACCTTCTCAACCTTCCTATCCAAGATCTCTTTCATGAATTTGCAGAGGTTCTCAAACTTGGCCTTGCTCCCTTCCATTTTCTTCTTCTCCTTTTTATCCTCAGGTAGCTCCAGGCCCTCCTTGGTAACTGAGACCAAGCTCTCCCCATCAAACTCCTTGAGCTGCTGTACACAGTACTCATCAATAGCCTCTGTCATATATATATATATATTATATATATATATATATAGCAAATATATATATATTTTATATATATATTATATATATATATTTGCTACCTCAAAACCTTGCTTCCACACTTGCTCCACAAAAGCAGAGTTGGCAACTTGCTTTTTGCTCTCAACAGTGATGTAATAGGTGAACTTCTGGGTCTCCTTCATGCAAGAGACATGTTCTGAAAGAAAAGTCATTTCATCTCCAGATTGGGAGGTGTGATAGTACAGAAGCTTAGAAAGGTGTTGCTGATTAGTTGAGTTCTTGTAAATTCCAGGCTTTAGTTTTTTAGAGAATGCCTCATAGAATTTCTTACAGTTCTCCCTGTCTTCTGCCAGCTCAGAGAGGAGCTCACAGCACTTCTTAGCAATGTTTTTATGAATGATCTTCACGATTTTCCTCTGCTGGAACATTCCTTGGGATATATTCAAAAGCAGGTCCTGAGTCAACCACATTGCAGATGAAGTTCAGATACTCTGGTATTAACCCATCACAGATGTCCATGATGGACACACAGCAGACATACAGTTTAATGTTGGTGTTCTTCTTGTTCTCAAAGAAGTCAAAGGGAGCCTGATGGGGAATGAAAGCAATGCCCTGAATTCCAATGGACCCTCTATAGCAGGGGTGTCAAACTCATTTTCTCTGGGAGCCACATCAGTCTTTCAGTCACCTTCAAAGGGCTGAATGTAACTTTAGGACTGTGTAAATGTAACTACTCCTTAACAGTTAAGTGAGCTGTATAGAAACAAGGTGCCCAGCCAGACAAAACAAGATGTAGGGTTGGGTTCATCCCATGGGCCTTGTGTTTGTCTACAGTGAAGGGCTTGAATGCCAAGTGGTCTTCCCAGTCATTGGTAAGGCTCTTATAGAACTCTCCATATTCCTCCTGTGTGATATCATCACGGGTTTCTGGTCCAAATGGGCTTGATCTTGTTCAGTTCTTCATGCACTGTAATGATCTTCTTTGTTTTCTTTTTCTTATCCTTATCCTTATCCTATTTCTTATCCTTAGCAATATCACCCTCCTCATCTGAGCCCACATCTTCAAGCTCAGTCTTTTCCTCATCATCTTTATCTTTCTCTTCTTTCTCCCCTTTCTCTTCCTCTGCTTCACCATCATTGATTTCTTTCTCTCATTCCTTCTCTAAATAAAGGGTTATGGGATAACCTACGAACTGTGAGTGCTTCTTCACCACTTCTTTGACCCACCTCCCCTCTAAGTACTCTGTCTGGTCTTCTTCAAGGTGAAGGGTCACTTTGATACCCTGGCCAATGTGCTCACCATGGTCAGCTCACACAGTGAAGGAACCCACAACAGAAGACTCCCAGGCATACTGCTCATCACCACTGTGCTTTGTGAAAACAACAACTTTCTCTGCCACCAGGTAGACAGAATAAAGCCAACACCAGATTGTCCAATCATGGAGATGTCTGCACCAGCCTAAAGTGCCTCCATAAATGCTTTTGTACTGGGAGAGGCTGTGACCTCCTGGCCACTCCACCTCAGAAGCTCCAATGGCTCAGGCAAAGATCAACTTGAAGGCCAAGGAGGGCCACTTCTGCTGCCCATCCTCCATGGCCAACAGCTCCAGCGGCCTGCTGGAGAGCCTGGACCAGCTAGAGCTCAGAGTGGAAGTTTTAAGAGAAGCAACAACTGCTGTTGGGCAAGAGAAAGAAGTCCTCCTGGAAATGATCCACAGCATCCAAAACAACCAGGACATGAGACAGAACGGTGGCGGAGAAAGAGAAGAATTAAACCTGACAGGCAACCGTTTGATGGGGCAGACCCTGACAGTTGAGGCGTCAGTGGAAACCATCAGAAACCCTCAGCAGCAGGAATCCCTGAAGCACGCCACCAAAATTATCAGTGAGGTGGTCAGTGAGTTTCTGGATGATTTGGGAAATGCCAAGAGTCATTTGATGTCTTTGTACAGCAAGTGTTTGTCTGAAGTGTCACCTGGGCCAGTTGACCAGAAGTTTCAACCCATAGTCATTGGCTGTGCTCTCGAAGATCAGAAGAAAATTAAGAGATGATTAGAGACTCTGCTTAGAAACATTGAAAACACCGACAAAGTTGTCAAGCTGCTAGAACTTTCCAAAGGGCCCAATCCTATGGCTCTGCAGCCAAACGCTGAAAGCAGATCTCATTAGTTTTCTAATCTGAGAGCACTGACAAATGATGGTGTAAAAGTGATACAATACTATTTTAAGTGATAACTAGTCCTTCATGCTGGGCATAACCACTCATTTGATTCTGAAAGTTGTTTCAGGTAATGAAAATATTCCAGTGTTATCAGTTTTGTGAAAGAGCATTTAAAAGTAGAAATATTTTAATTATCTTCCTGTAAGTTTTTGGATGGAATTCTTGTACTAGGTTCTAGCACTATATATTTTACAATTCTCTGGATGAATACTTCGTACGTGTGGGGAAGTAAGTGCTCACCTAGGGGCACAAGAATCACTGTTGTTTCCTGGGCTCTGTCTGGTGTGGAGACACATGAGTATGTGGGGCCTTTGTTGACTAGAAATTCCTTACGTAGCAGCATATGCTTACACACCTCCAGTAAGCCAAGTAGGATGCTCTCAGGGAGAAAGGGGATCACACAATAAAAACCTGTCCCTACATTCTTTATTTCAGCAGGTTTTTTGACATGTGCCAAATTATTTTGGACTTACAGATGTATGCATCTCATAGGAATGTATTTCTCGATCTACATGAAAACATGACAAACATAAGAAACTTCACATCTGATAGTGCCACTGTGAACAACTCTACATCCACCTCATGTTTTTTCAAATATATTATTTCTCAGAAATTCTTATCATATGTAAGCACAGTGTTGTAAGTTGCCTTTTAAAGAAAAGAATTAAATGATGCTATCAAGTCCACTGAAACTGTCCACTTAAAAACCTCTGATTCACCCAGTCCCCTTACTAGGCACTTAGGCTATTTCCCATTTGTTGCTATTACTGCAGCATACTTATGAACATAGATCTCTTTCCTTCTTTCTTTTGTTTTTTATTTTCTTTGTATAAATTCCCAGCTGGGTCAAAGGATATATACATTTTCATGGCCTAACATATTTCTAGGGTTCTTTCTCTGTGTAATTATATCAGTTGATACTGTTTTCGGTATTTAAAATGTAGCCATTTCACTGAAAAAAAAAAAAAAAATGCTTTTGTATCAGACTTGGCAATGGTTCCAAGATTATTTAGGAGATCAGCTTTGGTTATGCCTGTGTCTACCAGAGCCAAGGTGCATTCCTGGGGGTTAGGGATGATGTCAATTTTCAGCTCTTTACCACTATTTAACTTAGAAGGGTAGTCAGGATCTTATAGCGTATCTTGTCCAAAGCATCAGAAGCATTACTAATCAACATCTAAAGGAAAATTTCCTTGTTCAATGAGAAGCTATTGATGATGAGAGATGTGAGTTGGGCAATTTCTGCCTTGAAGGCAAAAGTCTCCACCTCCTCTCCATAGTGCACTTGTTCAGGCATCTTGAGGGTGAAGAGATGCAAGCACTGAAAAGCAGGGACTGCTTTCAGCTCACACATGGCAAACAGTGTGCACTGGTTGACTTGAAGAGCAGCATGCTTCTTCTCTCTCTCACTGTCCCAGGAAGGGTTCCCCATCCTTATTCCATATCTCTTCCCTCTCTTTTACCAAGCTCCTCAAATAGCTTAAGTTCATGTCACTGCTCAACCGAACTCTCCTACCCCATTCCTTTTCACACCTCCTTGCTGCATTGTATTCCACTAGAAATGTCCTTCCTAACACACATCACACCAGCCAGTATTGGTTTCTCTCAGTTCTGCCCTACATCCCAATTCTGCAAAGAATCACAAACTAGAGAACAACACAGAATCCTTTTGGACAAATGGGAAAGGGATGAGGCTACGAATAATTACTGATTAATTTTTTTCTGTAACACATGAAAAAGGTTTAGTAAAGTGCCTAGTCCACATTAAAGGAAACGATCTATTTAAAAATTCATTGATATTATCTGATACACACACGGAATCAATCTGTAACACCTCCCCAGCAAAGTCAGCCATTAATATCATCATTATCAAAACCCTCTTTACCAACATAGATATTCTTCAATTGTCTCCATTTTTCCTTCTTTCCTCCCTCCTTTTCTCCCTCCTTCCTTCTTTTTTATCTTATTGTCACTGTTTTGATCAGTTCAGACTCCTACCATAAACTACCATAGACTGGATACCTTTGGATCAACAGGAATTTATTTCTAAATTCTGGAGACGAGAAAGTTCAACATCAAGGCACTAACAGATTCCTTGTCTGTCAGAGCCCACTTCCTGGTTCATGAACAGCAGTCTCTTCACTGCATCCTCACATGATGGATGAGGTAAAGGAGCTCTCTGAAGCCTCTTTCACAAGGGCACTAATCTTGTTCATAAGGGCTCCACCCTCATGACCTAATCACCTCCTAAAGGCCCTATCTCCTAATATCAACACTTTGAGGTTAGGATTTCAACATATAAATTTGGGGGAGGTAGGCACACCAACAATCAGTCTATAGAAATCATCTACAAGGGCATTCAAGGATAAAGATAATGTATAAAGATAGGGTTTCTAGATGGTGTGATTTGTCTGATTCTTTTAAAAAGTATTCATAAATTGGGCTTCTTCAAAGTAGGAAGGGCAAAGAGTGTTTTGTATTGGTCACATGTATACCAAGTTTTATCCTGTGCCCTAGAGAAGCACGAACTCTTACTTCATATAACAATCATGTGAGGTATGTATGCAATTATAGTGGAGTTGCATGATGCATACATTTGACTTATTCAACCTAGACAAATTCAACTGTGCATATATCACAGAGAGGGAGGGGTGGGAGGGGAACAGGAGGAAGAGAGAGAGAATTGAATATAATTGGTATAAATAATTTTGCTTCCAATTTTACTCAGTAAACTTAGGCCCCAGAGTGTACAGGAATTATGAGCTCCCTCAAACTCTCTCTGCTTCTGTGGTGCCTCCCCTCATGTTAGCATCTTCCAGTGCAGAAAATGAGTCTGATGATTAAATTAACAATGAAGTTTTGTGGGATTTTTTCTCATCCACAATGGTCCATAAAGTGAGGCCAAGAATTTCATCTGTTTTATTGTTGGAGAAAAATCTGGCTGTGTTAGATCCACTGGGACATATTTTGGGAGAGAAACTTTACAGGCATTTAGAAGCATTATCAGGAACGAATTTTGATATGCACTATATTCTGCCTCATGTGTTTAGCTTTGTCTCATATGTGAGAGTCTATCTCCACTTTACACATGGGAAAATTGAGGCTTGGAGAAATTAAGTAGCTTGCCTCAGGCAGGACACCTGGGGCTGAGATGAGATCTGAGCCAAGTTGGTGCTCGTTCCACAGCACATGCTCCTTCAACTCTGCCTAGATCCAGCTAGGTTATCATCCCCTTGCACCTCAGTTTCAAGTGGACAGCTTCCTCTTGGCCTTCTCCTGGCTATCTGTACCACTTCTCTTTTCCCTATCCCAGTTCAAAACTATGTTTACAATCACCAGGAACCTAGATGGATATTTAGCCGGCCCACAGAGGTACGGCCATACTGATTATTTTGGGCTGTCACTTATTCTATGACCACACTGCCATTCCAATTGGCCAAAACCCCATCCTGGGACTCATACTTTACTGACTATTATATATTTTGAATATTACTCTCACCCTACCTCTTACAAGACTATGAGAAATTTATATGTGACAAAAGTAATAGTCTAAGTAATTTTACGATGTTTTTGCCACACTAGTTATTAGTAGTCACTGATAACTTCATTTTCCAGAGCCAAGAGCTGAGGTCCAAAGAATATGCCTTGTCCAAGGTCATAAGGAAGTAAGGTGGGGACCTGAATTCTCCATGCTGGGTTTTATGCACAGCCAAGCAGTGCCCACAGCCAGCTGCCTCATTCTTTGCTGAGAATTTAGGGTGGCAACTGATGAAACTCTCATGAGAATAACCCATGTCGCAGGTGAGCCCTGTGAGAACAAATGAGAATTTTATTGTTTTCATTAAAAAATAAGTGGTGTAGGCATAAGGCCACAAAGGGTCCAGAGTCACCAATGGAATCAGGACCCCTTTGGGGGTAGTGTGTCTGCCTTGTTTAGATCCATCTTACTGCCCTTGCTAATTACACTGCACATGGGTGGCCCAAACCCTTCAATTGCAGGAGGACTTCTCAGAGAGGAGCAAGGTCTCAGGCTTTCATGTCCGATGTCACCCCATAGGATATTAAAACTGACTCAAGACTGTGTTGAAAAATGTTTTCCTTTCCAGTATGCTAACAAGAACAAGATCATATCAATGGATGTGTGTCGTGGCAGAATTTTTCTGTGGCTGAAGCTTTTAATGAGCTGCTCTGTAATGAGGGCTAGGTCTGCACACAGTCTCTGTGTGCTAGTCAAAGTTTAAAGACCTTTATTTTCTCCCTACTCTCACCCTCTTCTAAGTCCTGGCTTTAATTCTTTTAAACAGTAACATTAATTGGCTGTTAAGTAAAACAGGAGAGAGCACAATAGATTTATGATATTTTGAGAAGCTCTACCAGTTCTCAAGCATTCAGAGAAACAGGCTTGGCTTTATGAGGTAATTATGATTTAGTGTTTTCTCTCGCCCTGTTGAGTCTATGGCCTGCCTCTAAAATGGATCTGGGATGAATGTCAAAGTCAGGATTTATAGTCAAACCTTTTCAACATATAAAATGCAGGAGAAGTTTATTGTTTTATTTCTAAGCAATATTTCCATCTGCATTTCTGTGCTGTTAGGTTTTGTAGGATTTGCCACCCGCCTGCCCCCCACCCCAGCGCTTGAAATGGCATCTATAAATTCTCCTGATAATGCTGCTGTATCATCAAAAAGTGATTGTTTTTGCAAGCAATCACAAGAGAGCATGTCAATTTCAATAATTTCTTTCTTTTCCTCTCATCTCTTTTCCTCCTTTCACCCTTTACAGGAGAGCTGCTATCATCTCAGATATTCTATCCTTTCGGAAATGAGCAGCAACCGACAAAGTTTGATGAGCTTTAGAAGTAAGAGATCTTTATGCTTCTTTCTGGGTCTTTTTCCCCCCCTAGTCTCTCTTTGAAATGAGAAATGTGTTCAGTGGTTGCCTTCAGGGAGAGCAGACCCAGGGGATCTTAGGGCTCCTAGGGTTTCAGACTTGGCTTCCTACTAACGTGAGATCTTAGTTACTTTTCCTCTGGGAGCCTCCCTTCTCTCTCTAATTTATAAAATAAGGCAGAGGATGGTTTCTAAGTCCTCTTCCTACTCCAAACTGTTAACCTTACCTGTATATGGCCCAATATTAATATATTAGGTCACTTGGTGGATGTCGTGGAAGAGCAGATGCCAATTCCAAAATGTGCCACGTTGGCAAAAGAATTATTGTAAGTGGGAGACATTTCAGTTCTTCCCAAAACAACTCAACTGTCATAAATCCCCTTGCTGAGAGAGATTCTAATCTTCTCTTCTGGAAGATAAGAAGCACACACTACACCCAGACAGACATGGCCATAAAATTAACCCTCCTAAGGGCCCATTTACTTTTCCAAAAGAGTATTTGTTTTCTTGTAAGTGCCCCCTTTCCCTCCCCTTCACCTATTAAAAATACTATATAACCTCCAAATTCCAACCACCTTTTTGAGTCACATTTTTCTGTTAACTTTCATATATGTAGGTGAATAAAAATCTACCTGTTGTTATCTTCCTTCTGTTGGTTAAATTTACAGGATCCTAATAACAGCACATAGAGCATAGAGAAAGTTTTCTTTCTCCTTGACATTTGTGCATGTGGACATATGTAGAGGTTACATCAGTGGGGAAGAGGATTATGTCAGGAATAGTATTTTTCTTTAAAAAATAATTTTTATGGGGTGCTTAGTGAGAGAAGGCTCATTCAGCATGGTTGTTAGTCCCATTGGGAATCTCTCCACAGCATCCTTGAAAGTGCAGCTCTTCCTTCCCAAGGTAAGGGTGGAAGCATGGCATGAGCTAATTTGTTTTTTGGCACGAGGGAGGTGGTAGTGGTTGGGAGAGGGAAAGAAGGGTGATGCACCAGTTCAAGGTCAGCAGTTTTTCAATATGAGCTTAGATCACAGCTATTTAATCGTAAAGGATTTTTTTTTCCTTTTTTGCTTTGCTCTATTTTGTTTTCTATCTCACTGAACAATTTTCAGTGGTTGTTCCTGGCAAGTTGGAAGGAGGAAGGTTGTACCTCTGATGAAGTCCCTGGATGTCTTCATGAAGGAGACCATTTGGTGACTCAGACAAGTCTAGAGATAGCCCCAAATATTTGATTAGATTGCATATTGTGTGCAATATATTATGTATTCTATACAGTGCCATTGACCGTGTAATGCACCTAAGTGTCATCATATATTATATACAGCTTTATAATATGACATAGTTTATTGCAGCTACAATTTATTGAATATTAACTATGTGCCAGGCATGCTATTAAACATTTTTCTTATGTTTTCTCATTTAGTGTAGATGATATAGTTTACATAAATGGTAATTCCAAATAACACTTGGTGTTAATAATTTCTTCCAAGCATTTCTCCTGTCTTCAGGATAAAGAAATTAAGACAAGTGGAAAAGAACCCAACAACAAGGATATCCTTGCAAATAGATGAGAATAATGAAATAGGGATCATTAGATGTCTTAACCTTTCCTTCCCCCACCCTAACCCACCCTAACCAAAAGCACACATACACCCACATCTTTAAAGGTCTAGTGTAGAATAATTCACGGTCCTATTTCCTGCTAGCTGGGATAATTGGCTTTGGAATCTCCCTTATCCCCATGACTCTCTCTCATATGCCAATATCTCTAACACATAGATAATTTATGAAAACAGAGTACACACTTTTTAATAATTAAGTGATAGATAATAGGAGCTTTTTTAAAAAGCTGTAAGAGCTTGGAAAAGGAATGGAAGCTAAGATGGTTAGTCATCCATGTATTTATTTGGAACCACTCAAAACACTCTTCATCTTATATCCCATTACTCATGACTGGAGGCCTCTCAAAGTTTGCTTTGTTTGCTAACTGGGGACTCCCAGCAGGCATTTGGGAGTCACAGTCATTCAGAGGGAAAACCAGAGGCCTGCCCCAATCTCAATCACCCAACATCACCCACTCCATTCTCTCCAAACTATAGGGCAAACAATAACACAGGTACAATTAGCCAAGGCACTAATTATGGAGCGCAAATGGGTAAAGGATATAGAATGATAAATGGCAAATGCGGAACATGTTGTGTCATATCAAATAATCTGTCTGGCTGCTGAGCCTAGGAACAAAGGCAGAATTGTGCCCTGTTTGTCTAACATGCTCTATATCACAAATTGGAAATCCTTCCTAATTAAGATATTGTTGAATGTCCTTTGTTAGCAGATTTTAACAATGTTAATTAGGAGGTTAGAGTGATCATTGTTCATCTAGCAAACAATTAGGGTGATTTGCACTAGCTTTGGAGAGGCTTCTGAGCAAACCTGAAGTTTCCTTTTTGCAGGGAGGGAAGCTGTGGAGGGAAGGAGGGAACGGGTCCTGGTAGAAAGGGCAATGTTACTCTTGACATTTTTAGGCTGCAGGCCAAGACAAAGCATGAGGAAATGTTAGCTGTGGGCCTGGCAGTGTTGATCTTGACCTTGTAGAAAAATATTTGTAGATGTGAAGTTTATCTCCAGAATAGTTCTTGTTTTGATAATTCAGGAGAGTGTGATCAGAGAAGCCAAGGCTTCGGGTCTTTTACTCATCCAGTCAAATAAGGGTGTAGGTGGGGTTCATGTCATGGTATCTCAAAGTATGGCACCTTGGCATAGTGAATATTTTAAGCTGAATGAGTTTCAGGAAACAACAAAGACAGGAGGGTCACTCTGACACTTTTACGCCCTTCTTTCCTGAAACAGGGACCCTTATGTGAGAAGTGTCCTTCCCAATCCTAGTGGATAAGATCATCCTTGTCTTCAAGAGGGTCACTGAGGAGACTCAGACATATAGGCCTTGCTAGCTCACCCCCAAGTACTGACCTTACACCCTTGGTCCTATTGAAACAGGGTACAAATATCCCCCACAGCCCATGGTTGGGGGATGGGGAAGGGGAGAAGTGGGTGATACAGCTTAAGATGCTTTTCATAACAATGGCAAGGTGATAGCCATGCCTTTCCTGAAGAGCAACTGTGCTGCCACCCAGGTAAAAGGTCTACGTGACTTTCAGTACATAACTTTCAGTACGTGACTTTCAGTAATGCCAAGCAGGAGGTCACATGGAAAGCTCGGGGTCAGCATTTAAAAATCAGAGTGGGAAGAGATGAGGGAGAGGGCCGTATAGTTTGAAAGGAAGTAGAAAGGCTCCCCACCCTGTCCACCATGAGGTCTGGTGTGAAAAAGGGTGCCATGATATAGCAGCAACGAACAAGCAGTTATGTAATTTGTAGCTAGGATCCGATCACGTGGCGTGGGCTATTAAGACCTACCACTGCTTTGATCGTGCCTGCTCCAGCTGACTCCAAATCCACCAAGGACTCTGCCTTGCAGACCCAGACTCTACCTCAACTCTTGGAACTCAGGACATATGCCTGAGGCATAAGTCCTTTCTTAGGACTTATGCCTTTCCTGGACTTTACCATGATCCAGTGTAACACAGCACATGCTTTTCTGGACTATTATATGGAGGCTGAGGACATCAGTACCCCAGGTCCTGAAGGTGAGAGCTGACAGATACAAGATGAGGAACTATTGGGCTTAGTTTTGGCTTATAGCCTTTTGGGGGAGCAAGGGAAGTGCTGGGTCTCCTGGGAGAACAGGGCTCCAAGCTGAAGTGCTCCCAGCCCCACCCAAGGTTGGAATATTATAAATAAAGACCTGTTTCTCTCAACACTAATTGTTGGGTCACATACCACAGTGCCATGTGACTGGGCCCCAGTTTGCTCGGTCACACCCTTTCACATCCTCAACTGCCCATTCTTCATCACACCTGGCATAGCAGCACTCAGATCTAGCTGTCTCTTCACATTTCCATTTCCTTGTGAGGGCTTGTGTATCGCATAAAATGTATATAAGTAAATTTCTATGTTTCTCTCCTACTAATTTCTCTGTCCGCTTAATTTGCAGACCCAGCAAAGGACCTTAAAGAATCAAGAAAACTTTTCCCTCCCATGCAGTGGCTTCCTAAAGAAAGGTAAACAAAGCCCTGTCATCATTTGTCAGAGTTTTCTGTTATTTTAGTACCAGATGAGTCTGCACCCCTCCTGCTATAATCCCTAACACATATGATATGAACAGTTGGCAGGTTTCTCCCTTTCCTTTTAAAGGGTAACAGAACATGCCACCCCAAAATATACTGTGGGAGTTCAAGGTAAGCCACCTTAGCCTGCTAAATGTACCACTTTGGTATATTGATGATTTTGAGCTATAGGCACTTGAAAAACAGCAAATGCAGGGGAAGAATTACTCTGAATTCCTCTTATCTGTCTAAAGACAGATCTTCCAAATGGAATCAATTGTCATAAGTCCCTTAGCCTTTCACCCCATGAGTTCCATCGACCAGGGAAAATTGACTCTTATCACAGGAGAGGAGACTAGAGTTAACACCACACACAGACTAATGGTCACAAGCTATCTTACCTCGTAGGTATTCTTCTAAGGAAGGGCCCATTCATCCTCCAAAAAATCATTTTCTCTCCCCTAAGAGGCCTACATTCCTCATCCTCTTTCCCTATTTAGATGGTATTTAAGTCTGAATTCTAAGCCATTCAAAGAGTTACTAATTTTCCCCTGATATCTCCCATGTGTACCTGAGGTATCCATATTGATAAGCTTCTTATCAATATTTTGTGGGGGATCTCTGATCCGCAGAGATTCCACCAGTGCCATGGATGAAATGAACCTTTCCAGGCAGCTGGTGCTAGGGGAGAGAAGATTGACCAATGTCTGATTGACAAAGGCCTTGGTGGCTCACCCCCAAAAGGTTTTTATTGATTATACAAGGTTGGGGGTGCATGTACACACCACAAATCATTACCACAGAGGAGTATTCAAAAGAAAGGGAGTTGTTAAGTTTGGATAACAATAGAAGGAATGTGACCATCTGCTTTAGGTTATGGTCTGTTAGACAAGGTGACTCCGGGAACTCCAGGTGGCCCATAGAGGTTTAGGGGGGGTGAGATTACATGTGGTTAAGGTTTAACATCTATTGCATCTATTGCGAGTGCAATACACAAGTCAAGGAAGTTTAGGTCACAGGGCAGACTTCAAAGGATGTATGGACTATTCCCAAGGCCAGATTCATATTTGGGGGGGGGGGGGGGGCTCCCTTGGAGCATTGGAGCCTGTCTGCACCCAGCTTTATCAGGTCTTACAGGCTTGGCCTGGCCTAAGTAGGGCTCCATGCCCCAACACCTTCCCAGGGAGACCCCAACACTGTTTGTTTTTCTTTTGTTTATCTTTTATTACAGGGGTCTCAGCTAAAACTCAGAAGGGTAGAGAAAAATTCTTTTTTTCTCCTCTACAGTGTCTTTCCTTTATCACCTCCAACCTGATAGTGGAGGTGACAGGCTAGAAGGAAGGAAGAAAGGAAGGAAGGAAGGAAGGAAGGAAGGAAGGAAGGAAGGAAGGAAGGAATGGAGAAGGGAGGGAGGGAGGGAAGAAGCACTCTATGTTTTGACACTGCAAACATGAAAGCTAAGTATATTTGGAGAGGAGGCAAGAATTGGCTTTTTGAAAACTACTGGAGTACTTGAGCTGCTTTAAGAATCTCATTCTTTCTTGGCAAGGGTGCTTGCAGGGAAGGAGGGTAGGCATCACAGCAAGAGCGGTATTGATTGGAAATTGAACACAAAGGTACCGAATTCTGTTCTTAGCTTCATCAATGAATTCTTGATGCAAACTCAGGACGAGTCACTTAACAAAAAGTCACACCTGCTTGGAGATAGTACAAGATATCTTAGCGTAGTGATTTTCTAAGCATGCACACCCAGCTCTAAGGGGTAAAGCATCTAACAGATTTCTGGCAGCTACTCTGGGCCAAGCTTGTGTTAGATGCTTTACATAAATTAAATCACAGCTAGCACTTAGCTTCAATCTAAATGGCCCTGAGGCCCATTTAAGTGGCTCTCAAGTCTCTTTTATCCTTGGGGGAACCCATCTGCTGAGGGGGGGCTGGTGGTGGATAAAAAGCCCTTTTAGGTTCGATAACCTCACAGACCACCCACCCCAACAATTTGTGCTTTGTCAAAAAACCCTCCATCCAATTAACAGGACACAAGTTTGATGAAATACTGATGAAATAAATTATTCATGTATGTCAGAAATCAAATATAGATCAGGACATGTTATAAACTGTTATGCTGTCTATAATTTGCTTTAAAATACTTTAGCATAGATAATGCAGTATCATGTATGTGTTAGCTTAATTCACACACTAACTGTAGGAGTTGCTCTAATAGGAATTTACCTTTTAGGGCTAGAAAGTTAGAGTCATCATTGAGAAGTTCAGCTATAGCAGTGCCCCTTTATCCACTGGAGAGTCATTCCAGAACGCCAGTAGATGTAGATAGTACTGAACCCTACACACACATGCCTATGATAAAGTTTAATTTATGAATTAGGCACAGTAAGAAATTAGCAACAACTAATAACAAAACAGGACAATTAGAGCAATATACTATAATAAAAGTTATGTGAATGGGGTCTCACTGATAACTGAGATGGCTACTAAGTGCTAACAGGTGGGGAGCTGTACAACGTGCAGACACAGGACAAAGGGATGATTCACCTTCTGGGCAGGATTTCATCGTACTATTCAGAATGGCACGCAATTAAACTTTTGGAATTGGTTATTTCTGGAATTTTTTATTTTATATTTTCAGGCTGCGGATGACTGTTGGATAACTGAAAGTTCGGAAAACTCAACTGTGGATAAGGAGAGACTATTGTAATACAAACTCACTTACATTATCTTAGCTTGGTCAATACCACACCGTTTTTGAAAGAGTGTGGCCAAGTTTGGAAGTGGGTCTCCATTGGTCAAGTTAGTGACTTGTTAATCCACATACTGAATTTAAAATAGGCTTTCATTGGTAAAATGTGATGAGAGGGTCACGTAACAATTAAATGTAGGGATGGACTCAGTTTTCTATTCCTTTGCAGGCATGTGAATGTGCATTTGTGCTTCTAGCCTGCCAGTTGTTTTCCCCATTAACATACCTAGTGCCTGGCACAGAGTAGGTACTCAACATGCATCCCTTAAAGGAATCATGAAAACTGCTCTTTCACAATTGCAGAAAACTCATCTCGAGTAGAAAACTTGTCCACCTTTTTCAAGATCCAATGAAAAACCTTGACAGGTGTCTATTTTACTTTTCAAATTCCCAGACAGGGCTTTCATGAGCTGTTATATATTGCAGTTTGAACCCTTCAAAAACACTAGAAAACCACTCTCTTCCACTTGGAACTCTTGGTCATCCTAAAGTGGGTCAACTTTTCTAGCTGTCTTTATCCAGAGACAGCAAAGGAGACCATGAACTCATCCAAATTTAGGCATGCAATACACAAAGGGAGTGGAGAGAATATTCAGGCTATGAAAGTCTGATGTCTCATTACCATAACAAAGGTTGTAACAACTTGGACAGGAAGCTGAACAAAAGGCGTCTGTCCACCATTCTATTTGCAATTCTAGGATTGTATTTGTAATCTCTCTTTGCAGGAGAAAGAGACTGTCAGTAAAAGGCTGAAGCACAATAGAGAGGGAGAATCCACAATACTAAGAGAGACCAAAGGGATCAGTGAATGTGTTCACAAGCAAGACTGCTACGTGTGTCTATCTTCTCTGTGTATGTACACATTTGACAAGACTACATTATTGTCATGGGTAAGAGTTTAACATTATTGACCTATAAGATGGCTTTTTAAAATATGTGCAACATGGTTGGAATGCCAATTTGAAGTGAAGAAGCATTTCAGGAAAATGAATAGGCTGAGCAGCAATATTTTCATGGAGCAAAGCAAGCCTGTGTTTAATTTGTTCACTGAAGAGTCTGAGAGTAAGCTAACGTTCTAACCTGCTAAGTAAGGTACCATGAATGTGATTAATAATGCAGAAGGAGAAGACTCAAGAGTTATTGTGCTCTGTAGGTTTTGGTGTCAGGGAAGCATTAATTGTTCCATAAATCATCAACAATTTTGGTTAATAAGTAATATAAATAGAACGAGCCAGTCTGCTATTCTTTGGGGTCCTCCTTTGCTTGTTAAACTCTGCAAATTTGGATTCGTTGCCATTTGATCCCCTTTTGTTAGCTATCTAGTCAGTAATTTTTGTTGGGATATGTGTGGTAGCAGGGACCATTCAGAAAAGGTTCACTGTCCCTGAAGTTCCAGGAGTAAAGCTATTGCATTTGTTCCACCAGAAGAGAATAAAACCCATAATCAATTCTATTGTCCCACTTCGGACCAGGTTTTTTATAGGTGCTTTGGCATCAATACTTAAAAAGGTGTGCAAAAACAGCTTGGAAGTAAGGCATCAAAGGACAGAAGTGACTTCACCTCCAGGTTAATCTTGCCCTGAAATTTTTGTGTGTGCTGTGACTGTTCCTAACTACTAGGAAATGTACATGGTTGCTGTCAGTGGAGGGCAGACAAGGCTGCTCTTAGATTCCAGGGCTGCAGTTAATATGATGCACTAACCATATTCCCTCATGCATTGATTTTCTTCCTTCCACCCCTCTGGCCCCTGATGGACATTAACAAAGTTGGCTCCTAACCACGCTTCTCATTCTGCTTCCTTCAGTTTCCATCTTATTAGGTGCGCATTAATACAAATGTCAGCTTGTCAATCCCATTTATGCTTATAAAGTAAACAACTGAGGATGAGACAGACAATTAACACTGAGCAAATTCAATGCAACAAACATTTATTGAACCTCTGACTGTAATTGATCAAAAGTGCTGAGTCATTACCAAAGGCACTTTGGTGCCTTTCATTTCAAAGTGGAGGTGATTTTTCTAGTTAAGCCACGTGGGTAAGCATTTATGTCTGCCAGTGGAGTCTGGGAAGCTTGGTGTGGATAATATCTAGCAGTGAGAATTAAAAGAGTCCTGTACTTCATGTCAGCTCAGGTGAGTGCTAGCCTGCAATCTCTTAACTTGCATTAAGACTGACCCTGGGGTTTATGTGATCAGAATTGATGAAATGCTATATAATATGGATGATTGTGGAGAGTATTTCTCTACTACAAAAGTATTGAATTGGATTCCTGAACTGGGGCATTTATTCTATCTCTATTCTTCATTCACCCAGCTTGCTGGTTCTCAAACACTAAGCATCATCAATTTTTTTTATACATATGCAACACAGGGAAAACAATCTTTTTCTCCTATCCTCTGAGGATAGGAACCTGGTAATTAGACTAATGAAAGACAGAATAATAACAGAAAATCATACAAATTTGCTTAATGTAAGTTTTATGTGACAGCAGCCCTCATAAAAAGATGAAGACCCAAAGAAACTAGGGAGATGAAGACCCTAATTTTTATACTAGACTTGACAAAGAGCAGATAATTGTGGAAAAAATATAATAGGTCAGGAGTATGAGCTACAGGTTGTAAATTGAGGGAAACAGTAAGGTCTTTTTATTTGATTATCCTCAGGGTACCTCCATCTTTGGGAATAAGGATGTTCTTTTCCTCGAGGTATAGAGAAGGTATCTATCTACCCCATGGGGTCTGATGCCCTTCTTCAGGATGGAAAGGAGAGGTCAGAGACTCCTTCTAGTATTTGCCATTTCAGCTTAAAATGCTCAGTATGCCAAGTTGCCATAATTTGGTGTAGTGTGTTCTGAACAATCTACATTGTCTCAAAAATCATCTGCTTCTTTAATTTCTTTACTCTTACGTAAGACTCTTACGTAGTAGAATGGTGCATTAATGAAGGGAAATATACTTAATTTTTAAAAACGTCTATGAGAGAATATTCTTCAAAGCCAAAAGGATAGGATTGAATTATCTTCTTATTATTATTAAGATCCCAGGATTAACAACATTTTTCTTGCAAGCTTAATTCTGGAAATAGAGAATTCAGAGGTGTTTATTAGCATATGAAACCAATATAAGCTGATAAATATGTGCTTTTAAAATAATAGCTCTTGTGTTAATTGGTATATTTTTCTGAAAAGCAGCTTATAAATGAATATCAAAGGCCATTTAAAAAATGTGCACACCTATTTACCTAGTAATTCCCTTCCTAAAAGTTTATCAGAGGGAAATAACTAGACAAATAGATAAAGATGTATGATTAAAGACATCAGTGTAGATTTGTTCCTTGTTTATAGTGCTAACACACTAAGAAACTCTTTTAATGTCCACCAGTAGAGGATTGGTTGAATAAACAATGTTATATTTATGCAATACAATATTATAACTAATATTGTTATTATAGTAGAAGTATATATATATATATATATATATATATATATTCTCAGAATAATTCACATAGTACAATATGTAAGTACTTTATAGCATGACTCCATTGTTGTAAGAAAAATACTGGAAAATTGCACATAAAATGTTAATAAGCACACTCCTGAAAACCAAAGAGCTGAAAAAGAAATTCTTTTAAAAATCTTGAAACAAAGTGGAAATACAACATACCAAAATTTATGCAATACAACCAAAGCAGTTCTCAGAGCAAAGTTTATAATGATAAATGTTTAGATTAAGAAAAAAGAAAGATCTTAAATAAACAACCTAATTTTATACCTCAAGGAACTGGAAAAAGAAGAATAAACCAAGCCCAAAGTTAGTAGAAGAAAGGATATAACAAAGATCAGAAAAGTAATAAGTGAAGTAAAGAGTAGAAAACAAAGAGAAAAGGTCAACAAGGCTAAGAATTTTTTTTTTTTTAAAGATAAACAAATTTGACAAATTTGTAGCTATACTTACCAAAAAAAGAGAGGTCTCAAATAAGTAAAATTATAAATCAAAGAGTAGACATTAAAGCTGACATCAGAGAAATACTAATGATTCTAAGAGGTTACTATGAGCAATTATATGCTAACAAATTGGGAAACTTAGAAGAAATGGATATTTTTTTTAAAAACATAGAACCTACATAGCTAGAATCTTGAAGAAATAGAAAATATGAGCAGACCAATAACAAATAAAGAGATTGAATCAGTAATCAAAAACTTTTAACTAAGCAAAGCCCAAGGTCAGACAGCTTTACTGGTAAATTGTCAGGGCCCACCTGGGAAAACATAGAAACTTGAAGTCCTGCATGGGCCAGACTAAACGTATAAGTCCTGACCAGAAGACCAGGAATGCATGTTTCCATGTTAAAACCAGTGGCCCTGGAGGAGGGGGACTAGGTCATGGGAAAATACTTAAGTTACTATGAAGCCCCACCTGTTCTCTCACCTCACCCGCCTGATCTTTTGTTGTATCAACTGCAGAAGTTTTTAAAATTTGAATGCACATCTTGACCTGAGTGCATTCTCCCTGCCCCTTCGCTTGTTTTTTTCCAGTTTCCCTGTTATTGGTGTTATTTAGCATTGACTGACAAGCTACATGCCTCTAAGTTTAACCCTTTGAATAAAACATCTTTGGGAACAAAGAACTAGGCCTTGGGCCTTGAGCCACTGGCCAGATCTTCTTCCCCTTACACACGAGCTGTTTAGGACAGTGTTATTTCATCCATGGAAATAGGGTTCTCTGCAGGCAGGGTTTCCCTACAGTAAATTCTACCAAACATTTGAAGAAATTAATGCCAATACTTCTTTGACTCTTCCAAAAAAATTCAAGAGAGGGAGACACTCTCAAATTTATTTTACATGGCCAGCATTACTCCAATACCAAAGCCAGATGAGGATACTATAAGAAAAGAAAACTACAAGCCAATAGCCCTGATGAATATAGATGCAAAATTCTCAACAAAACATTAACAAAGTGAATTCAACAGCACATTAAAGGAATTACACACCATTGTCAAATGGGATTTATCCCTGGGATGCAAGGATGGTTCGACATATGAAAATCAATAAAGGTGATAAACCACATTAATAGAATGAAAGATAAAAATCATATGATCATTTCAATAGAAGCAGAAGAAGTACGGAATTTAAAACTTTCATATAAAAACTTTAAACATAGTGAGTATGGGAAAGACATACCTCAACATAATAAAGGCCATATACAGCAAGCCCACAGCTAACATCAGTGGTCAAAGATTGAAAGCTTTCCCCCTAAGATCAGGAATAAGTCAAAGGTGCCCACTCTTACCACTAGTATTCAGCCTAGTACTAGAAGTCTTGGTCAGAGCAATGAGGCTAAATAAATTAATAAATAACATCTAAGTCAGAAAGGAAGAAGTACAATTATCTTTGCTTGCAGAGGACATAATTTTTCACACAGAAAATCCTAAAGATTTCACCAAAAAAATGTTAGAACTAATATTTGAGTTCAGTAACATTGCAGGATACAAATTCAACATGCAATAACTTTGAAAAAGAAATAAAATAATTCCAGTTATAACATCAAAAATAATAAAATACTTAGGAATATGTTCAACCAAGGAGGTGAACAACCTATACACTAGAAACTATAAGACACAAATAAATGGAATTATCATTTACATAAGAAGTTGTGATACTCTAAGGAAAATACGTTAATGACCAAGTTATTGCAGAAGTGGCATTAGTTGATGGAACAGCAATATACCCTGTTCCATCCATGCATTTGCGGAGAGATCAGCTGCCTGGTTATATGTACTTGGTGGTCTGGCTATTGAACACAGTTAATGGGGCCAAATGAAAGCTGACTCTGACTGGCTGATGCCAAATGGCTTTCAACAATAAAAACCTTGGTGTCTGCAGGGCCTGCGGTTCCTTCCCTGGTAGTATAGATCAAGAGACATCATTAATGTGCCTTCTCTGCAAGGCTGCCACCCAACAACCCTCAGGAAAGCACACAAAGAGTTTTAAAGCTGCCTTAGCTACACCTTTGTTAAAGGAGTGAGTTGTGAGAGCCAGAGTGTGACTGGTCTTGGAAGGACTCATCAAGTGGAAGAAACTGAAGCTTTGTGAGGTCAAAGATGGCATTTCACTCTCCATCTAGCACAGTGCAAGTTAACTATTATTGAATGAATGGATGGGAGCTCTTTGGATTTAAGGAAACTCAGCGAAGGTTCAGAAATGAAAATCCAACTTGAGAGACTGTCAGGTAATGCAAGGATACAGGTATAGCTGCTTCAATTAACACTTGCCCTTCCATTCTCAGCCCTGTCCAGCAGACAGCTGTGGCCAAGATGCCTTCACATCATCACACGTGGGCCCTGGTTTCTACCCACCCGAATCACTCTCTTTATAAACCACAACAAAGAAATCAAGGAAAACATCCGCAGTGAAATAATAGCAGACTTTTCTTGAAATTTATTTCAAGAAAATGGCCCATGCTATATGCAATTTGAGGAAGTTTACAAAATAATAGCATTTTGTTAAGAAGTAGGCAGAGGAATGTAGAAAAGTTTCAGCGGGGAGAGGGCATTGAAGCAAATGCCACAAATACTGTGTGTGTGTATGTGTGTGTGGGTGTGGGTGGGTGGGTGTGTGCACACGCTGCACATGCGCATGTTCTTAAATGAGATAATTTAAGAAATTAAAGGGGGAAATACACATTTTTAACGGTTTCTCCTAAAAGCAAAAGCAAACATGAGATAAAACTAGTGTGTGCTCCTCTGTTCCTCTGTGGTCCTGCCTGGTGTCTTCCCAATCCATTGTCTGCAAAAAGCCCTTAAGAAATAGTCTATTTAATGAAACATCCAAATCTGACTTTGCTAGAAAGGCAATTTCCTCTATGTGTCCCCTAACTGTGACCCCCTATTTCTCTTAGCCATTTACCTTCTTTTCATTTCTCTTTTTATGCTATATTTCTTCAACTTCTTTTCCTCCCACTCAAGTGTTGTAAGATCCTGTGGCTATTATCAATCATGCTCAGATTTCTAAACTAAAAATGAAGATATAGCCTGAAAAGTATAAATGCCACCATGGGACTGTGATTGGCTCCTTCAGGATATAGAGTGGCCAGATGGAGTTAGAATGCACATGAGTTATTAGGATAAACCTATAAAAGGTAAAGGGGAGAAGGCGCAAGTAGGTGGGAGAGCCTTCAGATTGCAGGTCTGATACTTGTGAAAGATTTAATAGTTCTACAGGAACCAGTAAGAAATGTGTGTGTGTGTGTGTGTGTGTGTGTGTGTGTGTGTTTTATACTGAGAGAGAAATTTATTTCAAGAAAATGGCCCATGCTATATGCAATTTGAGGAATTTTACAAGTTTAAAATTTGTGGGACCAGCCAGCAGGCTAGAAATTCAGGCAGAAGATGATACTTCAGTCTTAGGCAGAATTTTTTCTTTTCCAGGAAACCCGTTTTTGCCCATTAAGGCCCTCAACTGGTTAGTTGGGGCCCATCCAAATTATGGAAGATAATCTTTAAAATCAACTCATTATAGATTGTTAACCACATCTACAAAGTATCTTCACAGCACTACCTAGATCAGTGTTTGGTTATGTAACTGGGTATTATTGCTTAGCCAGGTTGACATCTTGAGGGGGAAGGCAGGAAGATTGGGTAGGAAGAGTCTTCATTGTAAAGGTCAGCTCCAAGAAAGTCTTAAAAGAGCTCAATGGGGACCTCTGAGGCAGAGTCCACAATAGGCAAAAACATGGACCCCTGCCATGCTCAGCCACTGGCTGGAAACTGCCTAGGAAGAGCATGTTCTCAACTCAAATGTTGTGACACGTTCTGCAGGTGGAGGCTGTCAACTGACCAGACCCTTGACCAGAGAAGAGAAAGGATCTAGAACATAGAGTTATCATATATTCCCACCTTCCATCCTCTTCTCATACCTTATTCTGGCACCTAATTTTTCTCCCTTTCATGTTGTCCATGAAACAGCATTTACAGTCATAGTCTTTTCTTCTTCTTCCTCTTAATTCTATTCCAATGTTTCCTCCAGGTCTTCTCTCCTCTTCCACTCTCTTCTTCATTTCTTTACAATTTTCTCCCAGCTTCCTTTTGTTGTTATGGTCTGCTGTGCTACCTCCCTTTCCTGACCCTTCGGGAGGAGCGGGGCCCCTGGACCTGCTGGTGTGTGCTGCAGAAGGCTTCTCAGCCCCCTCTTAGTTGTGGCGAAGAGGGGCAGGCTGGCACCAACCCAAATGCATGCTTAAATAATGGGCACACCAGTGCCAGAAAATTAAAACACAGCATGGAATTGCTGAATTCACAATTTTATTGTCACTGATTGCCTCGTGCCTCTGCATATTGAGAACATCTTCACAGCTTCTTCCATTTTCCATAGCTTGGTTAATGTGCAGATAATTCTAGTGGTAAACTTTTTATTCCCCTTCAACTTATTTATCCCCTCCTTCCCCTCCCAACAGGCAAAACAGAGAAAAATAAATTCACGATCATTACAAAAAGGGCTTCTTAGTTCAGCTCATTGTTTACCTTTAATAGAATAATATTTTATAACTAAAAGATTCTTACAAATCATCTATCCCAGCCTCATTTATACTTTGCAGATAAGGAAAGTAATTTGTTAAAGGTCACATAGGGAAGTTGTGGGAAAGAAAGCTAAAGTCAAGTTCTTGACCTCCAGCTCAATAGATGTTTATGTCTCCTTTCTAAGGGGTTAAATGAAGAGGTAGCCAATATAGATGCCATTGCTTCCCATTTGCAGATAAGGAAACTGAGTCTCAGCCCCCTCCAGAAAGGAAAGGGCATAACCAAGTCTATGACCCGTTTATTACTATTTTAACACATGATTCTCTCTTTTGCTAATATCAGAGTTTTAAGCTTCCTTGTTAGAATTAGCTGTGTGGAGTCTGATAACTTATACACAGAAATATAACACCTGTGGGATCAATCATGTAATAACATCAATATGGAATAACATCTATAGTGATTCCGTTTTTTTTAAATCAGCTTGTGTTGGTTATTCCAGTTGATCAACACAATTGCTCCAGGAAGTAGTTAGGCAATGTTTCAAAAACTGTTTTTATGGTTACGGAAACAAAGGCTCAGAAAGAAATGATTTGCCCAAATCACTTATTCAGTGAGGAAATCAGGACTGGAAATATGGATCTTCTGACATGTAGTGCTCTTTGTGTCCAATCACTAGCTTGTGGCTGCTGGAGGATTTTTCCAGAAAGGTCTTCTACATGCAAGTATAAAATAATAATAACAGCCTGCTTCGTAGTTCTCCACTTTCTATCCCTTAATGCCATTTTTGCAGTTCATTCCTTTGTCATTTCTACCTCAGTCCTCACAACAGCTTCCTAAGGAGCCTCCTTGCCTCCACCCTGGCTGCCCTCAATCCACATTCCATGCTGTTATTTGCTGTCACCAGAGTGACTTTCCTAAAGCAATTATCCTTGCACTCTCAAGCATGCATATATTTTGCCCTAGCTGGTAGCACAGTGGATAAGGTGCCGGCCTGCCTGCGAACCCAAAGGTCATAGGTTCGATTCTCCAGCCAGGGCACATAACCAGGTTGCAAACCAGGTCTCCAGTCAGGTCTGTGGCTGGAGGCAGGTGAAACGCAACCGTACACTGATATCTCTCTCCTTCTCTGCCTCTCTCCCTTCCCCTCTTTCTAAAAATAATGAAATAAAATCTTTGGAAAAAAAAAAAAGCATGCATATATTTATAAAGTATATGCACATACTATTGTTACCATATTAAGTGCAAGTGTAAAACATATACAGAACTAGGAAATTCTAAAGTATGCATTTTAGACAATGTGATGAAAAGATCTAATCTTTTCTTATTATTATTCTGTTTGGGAGAAATTACTCAAAAGTGCTTGATCCCTCCCTTGCTAAATATCAATACTGACCTAAGATTAAAATCCAAACTGAATATGAAGCTTCAGGATGTGACCCTGCCCTTGTCCCAACCCTAATTTTTTGCTATTTCTCATTCAATTCCATACTCCAGCAAATCATTCCAATTTCTCTGCTCTTATGCATCTATCCTTCTCTGCCATCAGTCCTGCCTAGAACAGGACTCTTCTCCCACTGTTGTATTCCTTTTCTTCTTCTTTCTGTCAGCTAATATCTACTGGTCCCTTAGGTCTCAAATTAAGCTTAACTTCCTGTCAAAGGCTCTCCTGCGTCCTCTGGGCTGAGATCGGGGGCTTCTGGGAGCCCTTCAGCCGCACTTACCACACTGAAAAGTCACTTTCATTTTCTATTCACTTACCTTTATTTCCCAGTAGACCATGAGCTTCTTGAGGGCAAAGCATGGGGTTTGCTGACCATTTACTCTCCAATGCTATCAAAATGCCAAGTGTGTCACAACTCTTTGCTAAAAGAATCAATGACTATCTTCTTTCAGTGTTTCTGTTTTGTGGAAAATAGAGAATGACACCAGCCCGCCCATCACATAGTTCTCATGGGGTATACTATTTTTGATACCCACCTTCTCTTTTAAACTGCTCAGCAGGGACTTTATCTGGGAATGAAAGCATAAATATCCTATACCCTATGACTTTCTGTTCACTCTTAGACAATAGAAAAATCACACAGTCCTTGTAAGTCTCAATCATGTCTCAAATAATTTAGTAATTAACAGTATACCAAGCTACTTCAGGATTCATAGGACGATTGTAGGGGAAAAGAAAGTTTTCATCCACCTCATCGGAGCCCAAGAGGACAAGGGTGTGCAAATTTATTTTATATAAGTTTTACACAGCACGGAGCCCTCATGAATGGGGAATGAAGACACAAAGAAACAGTTAAACCTGGGTTTAACTGATAGGTTTGATGAAAAGTTGACAGAGTATTAGGTCATCACAGTGGAACTGGGGGAAACTTAGCAAGGTCTGTGGGTACAGATTTTTCTCAGTGCCCCTTTGTTCTTGTGGACAAGGTTGATACTCTCCTTTTATGGGGAGGAAACCTCTCACATGAGGAATTTAGGACCTGTTTCAGGGAAGAAAGGTGAGAAAAAGGTCAGAGTGACCTTCCATCCTCTGCCATTTCCTTCAGTTTAAAAGATATACAGGTGCCATATTCAGGTAACATGTCCTGAACTCCATTAAGGTTCAACATTTCAAGCCCTGGCTGGTAGCACAGTGGATAACATGTCAGCCTGCAAACCCAAAGGTCACTGATTCGATTCCCAGCCAGGGGAACATAACCAGGTTGCAAGCCAGGTCTCCAGCCAGGTCCTTAGCTGGAGGCAGGTGAAAGGCAACCGTACACTGATATCTCTCTCCCTCTCTGCTTCTCTCCCTTCCCCTCTCTCTGAAAATAATGAATAAAATCTTTAAAAATAAATAAATAAAAATTAAAATGAACTGTAAGTGGTACAGAAATAGTTTAATAATAATTTCTGGTTCGTGACATTATCAGTATTAGTGTATGCAAATCCCTCATTTATATTTTTACTTATTTTTCCTTTTTCTGGTCAACCTTCTCTTATCTACTGGCTACAAATTCTAACCCTATTGTTACAGAGTGGGATAAAGCCAAAATCCCCACTCTTTGCGGTTTGGAAATGGGCAGGAAGAGAGAGGGGTGAGGTGAGACTCTGAGCAAGCCTTTTTCCTTTGCGAGTCAAGAAAATAGGAGGAGCTTTAACCATAGGGTAGTGACTGAGGAAAAGGCTTACAGTGCTATGCAAAATTCTGTCAGTGCTCAGAACTGTTTACTGTGCACACTATGTCAGGAACATGAAAGGACTACCTGGTGGGGGGCGAGGGGCGGCAGGGAGGGTGGGGAGACAGGCAGCTTGTGCAAAGGTAGGAAAGTACTTGCTTGGCGTGTAAGAGGGAGTGTGTACAAGACCCTCCCTAATGGAGTACAACAGCTACAAGGAACTTTGAATTATGACTGAAAAATGCTAAAATGTGAACTGCTGTGTTTCTGAAAGACAGTGCCTCTTCCTTGTCTATTTTAAAAACTGGCCTGATCTGGCAGGACTGTATATTGTGGGTGTTTTTGAAGGGAGCGGGACCTAACAGCAGAATCACACCTTTAATCTAAATTTGTGTAACCTTTAAATAAACAAAATACCTTTCCTTTTCACCAAGCTCTGTTATTAAGAGTTTTTCCTGGTGGCAGGCAAAACCTGCCCATTAAAACTGAAGAACCCCCAGGGGTCTGTTACAAATAGAGGAGGTGTAAGGGGTTACATGAAATCCATTGGTGACAGATTAGAGAGGCAAGAGAAAGCAAAGCCGGGGAAACTCTGGGATTAGATGAAAAGGTAAAATGATAGACACAAACTTCTTTTACAGAGGCAGGTACAGGTTACAATTATTATGGTAACGACAACAATGAGGGGATTTGTGGCCTCTGCCCTAGTGCAGGGGTTGTGCCCAAGAGGTTTGGAAAAAGGAAGTTACCTGCCATTCCAAAGGTACTTATCGAAGATGCAAAAAGACAATAGATAAGCTCCATTAAGGTAAAGATGAACTTTTGTCAGGGATGATTTTAGTCTAGGACATGACTACCCCCCATGAACTGCTTTTAGTGAAAAACTTTTCATTTCAGACCACCCTGTGTGGTTACTTTAGGTCTCAAAGTTGGTAAGGTCTCCCAGCAGGTCTCTCTTGAGTTGTCAGGGTTAGTACGTGAGCCTCTTTGTCCACAGTCTGAAGTTCCTTTCTTGACTGCTGAAAACATGGGGTTAAATAAGTTAGGCAAGGTGAATTGGAGCCCTTCTCTGCGAGGTAGCCTCTAGAATTGGCCTTTCTAAATTGCAGGTAATTTCCCTAAATTTCCAAGTCAAAGATTGAGATGAGCAGGCTGTGATCTGTATCCCATTTATCACAGCTCTATCTCTTGCTTATTTAAAAGGTGAAATTTTCCATAGTGATCAGATTGACTTTTAAAAATTTATTTAATGAATTTTAAAAATACATAGTCATCTTAAATGACTGATCTGTTCCCCTAATGCTGGCATTTATTATTCCACTCTTCAGAATGTGTTGCAAGATAACAATTTCAACTGTGGCGAGATGAGACTTCCTGCAGACTTTTAGGGAAGAAAAGAATTCTTTTCAGGGGCATTGCTTAATCGGCAATTTTAAAAGACCCACATGAAATCATAAAATGCATGCATGTTTCTAACAGCACATTCATGAGGTGATCATCAAAAGGCCTTGCTAAAATAAGGCCTTTTTTACTGCACTTCCAGTCTGCAAGTGGGAAAAATGAAGACATTTTCTCCTTGAAAGCAGCAGAGAGCATTTTTTGTTTCTTAACTTCATGGAATTCTAATACAAAATCACTGATGAGATGAACCATTTAAATAGCAATGCCTGGTCTGACCATGAAAATGTACAAAAACAAGGAAAGTAGCACTTAGGCTGAAAACTCAGGGCAGGCTGCTGTCCTCAGCTCAGACTATTGAGCCAACAAATGAGAAAGAGACCTGAGTTAAGGCAAAAATGTGTCACTGCAGTTACCAGACACAAGTGTGTAAAATTCCTGGCTTTGATAGTAGTTACATTTTTTACTTCTTAAGGAAATGTTCTGGATCTCTAAATACAATTCTTCTGTTTTCTTTGAAGAGAAGAGGTGTGTGTGTGTGTGTGTGTGTGTGTGTGTGTGTGTGTTTAAAACTAAATGGCATGTTAGGGCTTAAGTGTTCAAGTCCATGAAAAGTGAAAAGACCATATGGTCTATTGTAGAATAAGTAATTACAGACTTATTAAAAATACATGTTAATTTTACTCACTGACACTAATGGCTTCCTCAGGATCTAATCCATTCTGCTGATTATATGTACCTATTTCTGGTGCAGGAACCTCTTGTTCTGAACAAATAGCTTTAGCAAGATTCAAGCTGACCTAATCCTACACCAAAGATGAAATCACTTCTCAGTGATGTAGACAATTTAAGATTATTTTCTGTTTCCCTTTAAATTCTTATTTCAAGCCAGAGGCAGATAAAGAAGAAAAGAAAGGGGGAAAAAACACTAATTTTACAGAGGGCAAGACAGAAATTTTCTTGAGTTGCTTCTTTAAAGAATATAGTGCTCATGTAGGTTAACCAGTTCAAGGTAAATCAATGATACTTGAAATTGAGTTTATAAATTTTATCCTAGTCTGATTTGGGGAAGCTAGCTTTGATGCTTCTTCCAGCTGCTAATGACCAAGTTATTTATCAGTGCTTCCCAAACTTTAATATACTTATGAATCATGGGTGGAGGGGGTGGATCTTGTAAAATGCAGACTATCATTCAGTAGGTCTGGGGCCAGGCCTGGGATTCTGCATGTTTCTAACAAGCTACCTGGTGATACTTAGGGTGCTGGTCCAGGGACCATCCTTTGGTAGCAAGGACTCTGCTGACTGATAAAAATGTTTTGGTGTTCCTTAGAATATATTGGGACTTGGAGGACCTGAGGGTCTTCATCACCAGCCATGCACCAGATCGCAAGGTTCCCTATTAATAGATGCAACTGAGGCACAACCACCAGCATCCTGCTGAAAACTAGTTACACCCCCATTGTGCCTTCCTCTCTCCCTTAATCATTCCTCAGAAACAAGGACCATAAGTCTCCTGAGAGCTGTCCCTAATCAGAGGACATTGTTCTTTTGCAAACACCTATATCCTGGATGCTGGAGCCAACACATCCAGCAGGGTGACCCATCCCCTTTAGGGTCTGCTCCATGTTCTCAAAAATTCTTCTACCCCTTCCCTTGGGGCTTCAGTCCACTTGGACTCAGCCCACCTGCCTGAACATCCTTTTAAAACTCAGGCCATTGTTCTTCAAACTCTGGTGGAAGCAGCAGTGCTGGTGGCTGCTCTCCCCTCTCCTCACAGAGACAACACAGCGGCGGCAGAGGAGGAGACACTGCTTGGCAGCCAATGGGTGACACCACCAGGGTTGTAACAGAAGGCACCTCACTAGGGACATATCACCAAATTTCCCAAGACACAGCCAACACACTCTCTATGATGCGGGAAACCCAAGCTTCATTATAGGAACAGCTAGACTCCCTATAGAGGAGTCTGGTCCTCACTGCTTCAGCAGGAGGGACATGGCTACATCTTGAGGAGCAGTGTTACTTTCAAATAAGCAACTCAGGGCAAGTCCAGCAGAACATTCAAAGCCTGCTTGAGTCTGCATCTAAAATCAAAACCCCATCCTCCTCTTGGAACCCCACCTCATGGCTTCCCAATATGGCCTGGTTATTGCCTCTCTTAGGCCCCCTATTCATGATACTTCTTCTACTCCTATTTGGCCCTTGCCTACTTAACCTGCCTATGAAGTTTGTATCTTCCAGATTAGACCAGCTCAAAAAACACAAGTTGGGACTGTCTTTTACTTGCAGAATCAGAACCCCATACATCTAAAGCTGACTCTATGATCCTTGCCAGCACTGAAGTAGCTATAGAAGAATTCGGCAACCTCCTTCCCAAATGAAATAGAAAAGAGCCTGGGATGTTAGAATGTACTGAGATTTGAGGACCTGAGCCACCATGTGTGCTGAAACAAAGGGGGCTGCTTGAATATCCTTCAATAAAGGCTGTAAGCTGGTCCGCCCAACTCCTCTCTTCTTCCGGGCATAAACCTTACAGTGTTGGTACAAGCATACTCAAGCTTGTGAGTGGGCCAAGTAGCTATATTAATAGTTACTGAGAAAACCGGGGCTTGTTCATGTGGTGCCTTGCTGTGTGACCCAACAATTAGTGTTGAGAAAAACAGGTCTTTATTTATAATATCCCAACCTTGGTGGAGGGTGGCAGATGGGAGCACTTCAGCTTAGAGCTTTGTTCTCCCATGACACCCTGCGCTTCCCTTGTTCCCCAAAAGGCTATAAACCAAAACAAGCCCAATAGTTCCCCATTTCTTACATGTCTGCTCTCTCCTTCAGGATCTGAGGTACATTGTCTTCAGCTTCCAGGAAATCATGTGCTATGTTACACTGGATCATGGTGAAGTCTGGGAAAGGTACAAGTCCTAAGAAAATGTCCTCTCCATATGTCCTGAGTTCCAAGAGTCCAAATAGAGTTGAGGTCTGCAGGGAAGGGTCCTTGGTGGCTTCAAAGTCAGCTGGAATGGGCATGATCAAAGCAGCAGCACCTGCTTTCCTCCTAGCCCAGGCTGCAAGGCCAAATCATCCCTACAAACTGCATAGCTGCTTGTTTCTTCTTACATGACTGCTACAACCTGCTCCTACATAATGGCACCCTCCATCATGCTTTCTCCAAACTGCTTCCTCATCAGGGCACCTTCCCCGTGCTCTCTCAAGGCCACCCACCCCCTTTTTAAATCCTGAAAGTCATATACACCTTTTTGCTGTGGGGCTGTAGCACTATTATTTAGCTACAACTGTCCATAGATACACAAAGTACCTTAAATACTGTATTATCTCATTCCCTCACCCTCAAACCATTGGCTGTGGGGGAGATCTGTACCCCATTTCAGTGGTGTGGGGGCTAAACAAACATTAATCCTTTTTTCCCACCAATAACCAAATCAACAGAGAGATTACCAGGACAAAAAACAAAACAACGTATAATACATGTTGCACTAGAGATACACAAAGACGTGATCATGTCATGAAAATTCCAAAGACAGTGAGGCAACATTGAGTGGGTATACTAGACATTTTTGGACAAAGGAGAAAAGGGGCAAGGGGAATGGATCTTAGATTTCAGAAGTGAGAATGGGTGATTTACAGGTAGTTGAGAAAGAGCAGGGAACACACATCCTTGCCAGGTGACTCAGAAACAATGGGATGCTAATTGGCACCTACCTAAAGCCTTCTTGTTTACCATATTTAATTCAAATTATACCTAAGCAGCATTTTGAAATCTCCTTCCTGAAGCAAGTTTCTCTGTCTAAATCTTTTGGGCAGGAAAGGGGAGGAAGATCAAATGTTTTTTCTGAGTGTTTGGTTTCCTAATAAACAGCTTAAAATCAACATCCAAAAAAACAGCTTCAGGGTAGTGGAATTTTGGTCCCTTTAGTGGGTTATTAGTTGAATGCAGATTATTACCCAGACATTAACTCAAAATATTAGACTTTTCATAGATTTACTCTCTTTAACCATTGAAGTCTCTTTAGAGTTAGTAAATTTCACCACAAGATCCTGCCCATCAATGAAATGCTATTCAAGAATAGAATCACAGAATACATTTCTCTCTCACAACCTGGGCATGTCAGTCATTTATTTGAGATCAATAAACCACCAACGCTTTGTTTCCTTTGAGTATGTAAAATTCAAATCAAAGCCACGTTTTACTTTTAATGGAAATACACATATTTTGATGATAACAAATAATGTATGTCCTTAGTTAAAAAAAAAATCAAACAAGAAATAATCTCATGTGTACTCTCCCAAAGGTAATTTAAATTTGTTCTTCAGAAAACTATGACACATCATGGACAGTTGAATAGCTGAAGCATCAAACACGAACCCTGGAACACCAAGGCTAGTAACATGCATCATGTATTGGGTGTTCTGATGAGTATCTTACTCTATGCTCTGGTGGTATTATGAACTTTATGTATTGTAATGGTCGAGGTTCCTGAATTCAAGCAAAACACTAACTTATTAATGCTGAGCTAAAATGGAATGCGCTGGAACAGTATCAGAAGTTTATTGAACTAAAGACTAGAAAACTGAGCTCTGAAACTGGGCAGAAACCAAGGCAGGCTGGACAGTGAGGACATAGCTTGGGTCCTGTCACAGGATGACTTTGGTTAGGATCCATTCCCAGCCTCATCACTGTTATCAGAACCCTAGTGTTTTTCCTTGAATCTACCTGCCTGGGCTCACTGGCTCAGAGAAATGCATAAGCTGAAATTTGTAGTACAGAAAGAAAAAAATAGTGTAATATTAAATTGCCCAATTTGAAGGTGAGGAGCTTATGCTTCTAAAAACCCGACTCCCTGATGTTGTTTAGGTTACAGGTTACGTAGGGAAAAATTACAAGACATCATGAGTTAGGAGTTCAGGGTTATGCTGAGAGCAAATCAATGGGAGGTGTGGTAAAGCTAACAAATCATTTCTTCAGGTCTGAACAGTAGCTGGGAGGTCATTTCTGGCATCCCTTTGTGCTGTCTCATAGGAAAGTAACCAGGGAGTCATTCCACCTCAATGCTCAGGAGATGTTATCTTTAGTCTGCCAGAGGCCAAGTCCTGGTACTGTCTTCTGCCTTGGGGTGGCTAATTATCTGGGGGAAAGGCCATGTCTCTGAAGGGTATATATGTAGAGAAAGATGAATTCTAGAGCTAGGATTTAAAGCTAACTTTAATCAAAGACATAAGGACCCTCAGTTTTACCACCATCAGATTCTGTACCACCAGAAGTGATTTTGTAGCTCTACCCCAGATAGGAGAACCTGAGGGATAGATTATTGCATCCTGCTTTCTCATTGGAACTCACACAATGAAAGATTCCCACAGGGCAGTCACAAAACAAAACAGAGTCTACCACTTCTCATTATCTTGTTTAATCCTGACAACAAATGTAATGAGGTTCAGGACATGCTACTCCAAAAAATACGGCACCTTGGCATACAGAATACTTTTAAGTTGAAGGGATTTGAGAAATGGCAGGTTTAGAAAAAACTTTCTGACCTTCCCTGAAGTAGGTCATAATGTTAGCATAGGTAGCTAGATAGTAATAAAGGAGGGTGCAAAGGGAATCAGACATGATTAAGCCTAATAAACTAGGGAGCTGAATCAGATACTAAGCCTGCTTCACTAGGAAGTTGCCGCAGTCATAGGATTGAAGCATTGCCCACCAAGGGAATTAACACCCCTTCCTCCCCTAAGTAAGGAGGAAGGACCAGATTTCTGGTCTTCCCAGAACACAACTGGTCCACTCACTGGGAGGGGTTGGACTGGTGGGGGTTGGGGGAGCAAGAATAAACTATAAAGGGGGAAAGTTCTCTGCTGGGCGCATTCCCAGTAGATGCCAAGGCAGCGACTACAAAGGCCTGTCTATGTGGCCCAGGAAAAGGATCAGATTGGATAAGTAACGAAGAACCCCAGAAGATCTAGGAAATGAATTGGTTAGGGAAAGGGCCCAACACTAATCTGTGAAGGATTGGGAAGTTGATTGGCTAGTTTGAAAGAGAGCCTGGTCCTTCTCAAGCTCAAAGTAGTATAATCCACACAACACTGGCAAACTCTCTCTTTCTTCCCCTCCCTCTGGCCCTGTGACCCAAGTCCATTCCTGCACTTGTGCTTTCGCACATCCTTTCTCTGTGGCAGCCATGCTGCCCAGAAGCCACACAGGCTTCAAGCACCAGCCCTAGGTGTGGCTCCAAGTGCGAGCAATGCAGCACCGGACTGAGCGCAGCTGGACAGGGACAGAGGCTGCACTGGACTAAGCTTTGGCATGGCACAGAATTTTTGGACACTGGGCCTGATGAAGACAAGCCTGGACTTTTTTCCACAGTGGGATGGACAGAGATAAGACACTGGGAACGTGGAGGCAGCCTTCCATTTCTATTCCAATAAATTCTATCGCTACATCTTAATCCTTTATGTGTGGGTCCCCGGAAATGCTTTCCTCGGGGCTCCATGAAATGACCCCATTTCCACCAGCAACAATAAGACCCTCATGCAAGAGGTATCCTCTCCAAACCTAGAATAGAGGAGCATTCTTATCTCTAAAAAAAGAAGAGTCACAGAAGGGAATCTGAACACAGGGGCCTTGCACACAGAGCAGTTCACTGCACTGACCTCATCATACCCTCTGTCCTATCACACCCATGACTACACGCTCTTCTTCAGACCTCACATAACAAACACCCAGGTCTGACCATTTATTTGGAACTTCATTTTCTCATGAAGACTCAGGTGCCTTGTACAACTTATATTAAATACATGTATATGCCTTTCTCTTAGTAATCTTTTTTTTTTTTTTTTTTTTTTTTTACAGGGGTCCCAGTTGAGAACTCAGAAGACTGGGAAAGAACTTAGAACTTAATCGAAAAAGATATTTGTACCCTTTACCAGAGAGGCTGATATAATTATTGGCATTTTTAAGAAGAGGATTCTTGGGTCCTAGATGGGAAGAGACTTGACCAGGAACACAGAGGAAACCGAAGACCTTCTCACCCCAAAGCCGTTTCCTGGCTCCCTGCCTTTTATCTTCACGTCTCACTCCAGGTGGAGAAAATGCATATCCTTCACCTGTGTATGTCCTGGATCATCATCTTATCAGTGTTCTGAAGAGCAGGAGGAGAAAAACCCAAACAAAGTTAAGGAACTTACTATTCCCCCTGTAGTTGCTGTTAATCTCTTCATTTCCGGGAGAAGCTAGAGGGGGGAGAATTAAAGCTGTAACTGAAGATGCTTCTTTCCCTGACCCATCTTAGCACAATACTGCATTACTAATTTCACACAGAGAATTCAGTAACAGCATTAGCTCTCAGACCCATATCCAAGGGAAATTTTCTTCCTTTCTCCCCCACCTGTGCATATTCATCACCAATTTTACCTTATGATGAAATGTATTCACAGGTGAAAGTTCTTGATACCTAAAATATGTCCATTTGCCATGATAGGATGGTGATGAAAGCCGTTTGTGGTAGCGATGGCCCTGGGTAGAGGGGCTGATTGTTCTAATGAAACTTCTGGTCCTGGCTTCACCTGGAGGGTTGGCTTCATTTTAAGAAGGTCACAGAACCAGGAGAGAGGATGCTTGTGATAAGCTGACGTCGAGATACTTTAGAGAGGTTAGAAAATGAAAAATGCTTAGTATATTTCCTAAAGTCTGGAAATAAAATTTTCCCTCCATTACTTTCAGAGTGGTCTAGATTTCACCTTCTTTCCCAGCTTTATTCCCACTTTTGTAGGGGGAAAATGCTTAGATCAGCACAAAAAAATCAGCAATTCTGTTATCTTGTGCATATTGATTCTCAAGGGACCCAAGCAGAGCCTCCAAAGTGAGTTTAAGTGGAAAATACATCGTGCAATATTCCACCAGCTGTAATTATGAGGCATTTAGGGTGTTCCAGAAGGGCTACAGCTTAAAATCTATCAAAGCTTGGGTTTTTCTCTTTCCTCAAAAAAATTTTAATAAGTGTTTACTTTGCAACTTTCTATAGGATTTGAGTGCTTCCTATGAATGGTACTAGAAGAAAAATAGTGACTGTCCCCCCTATAATTGAGAAATGCTTGGGGGCTGAGGGAGAGAAAGCCTATAATGTTCTAGTTTTTTATTTTGCACTTATCATTTTCTAAAATTTTTAAAAAATTATTATCATATTACAGTTGTCCCAATTTTCCCCCTGTCATTTTGGTGCTTAGAATGGGGATGTTCTGGCCCATGATAGAGCCAGTTACCTTTAGTCTTATGTATAGTGAGTTTCAGCATTGTTTGTGGTCATGCTGCATTTTAAAGACCAAAGTATCAAATCCAATTTCTTTAACTTGCTCTTTTACTTTTTCTGATTTCATCATCATTGTTTAGAATGGTCTCTAATATCAAGGCACAAGAAATATGCTTGCTGAGGGACATGAAACCTAGCCAGGCTATTTAAGGATGGATTTGGTTGTTCCCGTTGATTCACTGATTCATTCATCCAAAAAACATTTCTGCAATGTTAACTCTTTGCCAGACTTTACTTCAAGGTCCAGGGATAGAGAAGTATCCTTTACAAAAGCTCACCATCTTGGGGTGATGATAGAGAGACCAACGAGATCACAGAAATGTGTGGGAAGTGCTATAAAAATATCTATTCTTGAGCATTTACTATTCTAGTGCTACATGTGTTAATGCATACCATCTCTAATCCTTCCCCTACTATCCACTAAGGTTTATTTCCCCCTTTGTTTTAGGAAATAGAGTGAGAGATGTTCAGGAACTTGCCTAAGGTTACATTGCTATAAATATTAGCACTGGGATCTGAATTTAAGCTTTGTAGACTCTGTTCTTTGCATGTTGCTCCTACACATACTAAGAGCAAAGACAACTAATCCAGACCCAGCAGGGCCTCCAGCCAAGTTGTCCAGGGGAGGAGGCTGGGTGGGGGAAGGAAGAGAAAGAGGAGGAGAAGCTTCCCTTCGCCACCCATAACACCCCCAGACAAAGACTCATAAAAAGGTGCCCAGACTCCTGAGTTATGGGAAAAGGAAGCTGATAATCCCACCTTTCTCTGATTGCTATTGGAAAAATAATAACTGGTCAGGGAGGGAACAAAGGCAATAATCAGGAGGCAGCTGTGTAGTCAATAGAAAAGGTGACAGTTTCTCTTGGCCATACTGGGTTTGAAAGAAAAGTTCTCTCTGGTAATGACATCCACCGAACCATCTAGAAACACGTAACTTCAGCTTTGTCACTTTGAATAGGCACCCCTCCTTCCCAAGGCTTTGGCTAACATTTCTCACATGACTAAAGGTAGCTAAAAGCTTATCCTTTTGAAGGACAAGAGACTGCAAGGCTCATTTGAAATGATTTTTGAAAAACATTCTAACTCTAAGATATGCTAAAAAATATACTAACAATTATATTCCAGTATATCTTTCTTGCTTGCTATCAACTCAAAAATAAATGAGGTACTGATAAGTGATATTAGCTAAATGAATATAAGATTACAATGTATACAAACACTGTTATATATGTAAATCTCATAAAAATACAGATTTCTAAATTACACCTTCATTCTAACTTCTTACCCAATAAAATCACTGCATTTTAATTAATATACATTCTAAAATGCTGGGCCCAATTAAGGAAGGTTCACTGCATAGCAAATAATGAGGCAAGTTGTTGTAACACTATACTTACATTAAAAATCAGCTCTCAGAAAAGTGGTATCAAAAATGTTTGAAATGGCCCTAGCTGGTGGCACAGCAGATAAACCCAAGTTTATCTATCTCATAGTTATATGTTTTAGAAATAGTTAAATTAAGCTATACATTGGAAACCCAGCATGCGAATCCAAGTGTCACTGGTTTGATTCCCAGCCAGGGCACATAACCAGGTTGCAAGCCAGGTCTCTAGCCAGCTCTGTAGCTGGAGGCAGGTGAAAGACAACCATACATTGATGTCTCTCTCCCTTCCCCCATCTCTAAAAATAATAAAATCTTAAAAAGAAATGTTTGAAGCTACTCAAAGAGTGGGAGAAAGTAATATATATATATATATATATATATATATATATATATATATATATATATATATGCACACACACACACACACACACATACATATATATACACACACATATATGCACATAATATATATATATACATATATATACACACATATATATACCAGGATGAACAAAAGTATATTTGCAGTTGCTATGGAAAATAATAACACAAGAACAAACTGTTTCACATATTCACAATTGTAAACCTACTCTTCACTACCCATGGGTATGTTGTATTGTGTCAGAAGCCTCACAATTGCCTTGGAACTGTTTAGCTTTTTATTTACTGGTCACTGAGTGCCTACCATGTGATGAGGTTTTTGCAAATATGAACATGACCCAATCATTAAGACCCACATGTGCTGAGGAAATGATGTAGCTCTTACACATAAATATTGTGGTTGTGATAAAGACAACTCACACAATTCCATTCTCCTATGGCCCAATTGTCCCTAGAGAGTGAGTTGAGTACATTGGTAGATAAATTTCCTACTGAAAGAAAGGTGACGGTGGCTGAGAATAATCACATCATCTCTCTCCAGCACCCAATTTATAGCACAAACACCAAGGATGGAATGACTAATCAGGCTTTTGTAACCAGGCTGAATTTTCTCTTGGCTCATAGCATCTATGGATCTAAAGCAAATTAAAAAAAATTTTCAACTGTGCAAAAATTAAACATGCCTGAGTAATTTAACTGAATTTTCTGTCAGACCCAGTTTGCTTGATTTTCTGAAGGCAATGGGAAGAGCCACAGGGTAGAGTGAGGGGCCCCAGGGGCCTGCAGGATCTGGTTCTCTGTTCATGTCCCCCTAACTACTGAGGAGTTTCTGGAGAGTTATATAGGAGTTAAAGTTCACACCTTGATGCTTATTTTATTCCCATTTAATTTGTCCCTCTCAGAGCCTTCCTGAGAATGAAAGGTGCACCCCATCCCTGCCACCAGTATCTGGCCTGGCCCAGTGTTCCTCAGAGTCACTGCTCTGTCCCATCTACCCCAGCTGCAGACTTCTTCGCCCCTTTAACCTGGAATTGTGCCTGCACCTGAGTGTGGGCTGGACTCTTTCCTGAGGAGCGAAGCCCACCCTCCTGAGCTCATCCAGGGGGCACTTCCCTCTACTGCTCCTCTCCTCCTCTCCTCCCATGCCACAGCTCCCCTTTTAATGCTCATCTCCTAATTAAGCCTAAGTCATGGCAGATGGTGCTGAGGGCAGATTGATACCCACTTTGGGAGCATCCTACAGCACCTGAGAGGTACATTCACAAGAAACAGCTCCAGTTTCAGCTGAAATGGCTCCCATAATCTCAAATAAATTGGAATAAGAGGCACATATGAGGTGGGGGAAAGAGGGAGCAACAGAGGTGGGGGGAGGGGGAGCACACCAATACTCCACATGCTGCAACATTTTTAAAATTATGCTTTAATTTTTAAACCAGTCTCAAGCCACAACTAAAGGGTAAAGAGAGATTCTGGCTGGCAAAAGAGAGGACTTGTACATTCCTACTCCACTGACCATCGGCTCCTGCCCAGTTCATTTTTCTAGGGAACTTGAACTGCATAGAAGGCAAAAGCTTTTCACTAAAAGGAATGAATCAACAAGCACCCTCTGAACTGCTGCTTGTTGGGATTTTTCTAACAATGGACAGAACTATGCCTCCATCCCAGCCACAGCTCTCACTGAGTGGCTTTGATAAGCTTTTCCACATATTCCAACTTGATGCCAAAAGTTGCCAATAATTTTCTGTCTTATTTATAGGAGGCACTCTGTGCAGTTAGACAAATGAGCTAATTTCCCCAGTGGGTTCCATGGCCCTCATCACCCTCTGCTGCCCCCCCACCCCAACCCTGACCTCTTCACCCTGGTCATGTGCGCGGGCGCACACACGTTTCCTGCAGATCTGCAATGCAATTCATTTATTTTTCCAATGTATAGCTTAATTTAACTATTTCTAAAACATATAACTATGAGATAGATACCTTTCAGTGTCAAATTTTAAGTGGGGCTCTGCTCGGAGATGCTAAATATCACAAGTGGTAAGAGACCTGTCACCAGCCAAATTCAGGGTACTTAAACTCTCAGCTTCAATTTGCTCATTTCTAAAATGGGCGTCTGCTAACACATCTGAGAAGGCTTTTCTTGCTAGTAAATGCAATAGTGCATGTGAAATATAGACTCTTTACAAATATCAAGCCCTTTTATTGATCATCTTTATCTTTTTATTATTGTTACTGTGATTACTATTTACTATTTTTCACCCAACCCTGAACCTTATAGATTGATTGTAGTTTGAGCAGAGACCTGGAAGAGGCCAAGAAACTTGAGGAGATGGAAAACCTAAGAGGCAGTAGACAGTCAAGGGTACAAGTTATCAGATTGGCGGCCAAGTTATTAGAAGTGAATACCTTTAAGATCAGATTAATTGAACTTTCTTTGGACAACTTAACTATAAAAAGGGTGCATTATATCTGCCCTGGTTCATACCCAGTCCAGCTCTACAAAGTGCAGTCAGTCTCTCTAACTGAATTTGGCATTCAGAAATCAAGCTAAACCTCTTTTTTTTTTTTTTTTTTTTTAAGATTTTATTTCATTATTTTTAGAAAGAGGGGAAGGAAGAGAGGCAGAGAGGGAGAGAGAGATATCAATGTATGGTTGCGTTTCACCTGCCTCCAGCCACAGACCTGACTGGAGACCTGGTTTGCAACCTGATTATGTGCCCTGGCTGGGGAATCGAACCTGTGACCTTTGGGTTCGCAGGCCGGCATCTTATCCACTGTGCTACCAGCCAGGGCAAGCTAAACCTCTTTAATGTTTAGAATTGTTCCCCTCTGCTCACTAAATATTTGCAAAATAAAAGAGTCTTCTGGTCAAGATGGAAGCACAGATAAATGTGGCTTGCCTTCTCACAACCACATCAAATTATAACTAAGCTATAGAACAACCATCACTCAGAACCATCAGAAATCAAGTTGAATGGAACTATGGTAACTACGGAACTAAAGAAACCACATTCATCCAGACTGGTAGGAGGAACAGAAGCATGAAACAGGCTAACCCTGCATCCATGTGTGGTGGATAAAAACTGGAAAGGTATATCTTAGGGATGAGGAGTCCCAGCCCTACACCAGGCCCCACAGTCCAGGGTTCCAAATCCAGGAAAATAAGTCCTCATAACTTGTTGCTGCAAAAAACAGTGGCAATTGAGTAGGTAGAAGAAACTTCTGGAGTCCCGAGCAGTTCCTCTTAGAGAACCCACACATAGACTTACTCAGACTCATTTCCTCTGAGCTCCAGCACTGGGGTAGCAGCATGAAATGTGCCAGGGGCATACAGAAAGGAACTGAAGTAGCTGGCATTAAATCAGGAACTGGGCATTGCTTTCTTTCAGACAGAAAGGCAGGCAGAAGCCATTGTTTCTTTTCTGAACCCTTCCGCCACAGAGCCACAAGCCAGCAGGCTGGAGCCATATCTGAGACTTCATCAACATGGATAACGTGGTTTGCCCTGCCCTGGATTTCCCCAGGAACTTTGCTCCACCCAACTTACAGGTGCACCCAAGCTGCTTTTTCATATGAATGGCTGGACTTGGCTCATGCTTCACAACTTCCTAAATCTTATTAAACAAGCAACAGGCAGCCTCAGTGAGCTGCCAGCCCTCATAGTTTTTGCTAAGTGGCTCCCAGGCCTGCCACTAGCAGCAGCCAGCCTAAATTCAGGGCTTGGCTTTGCCTGGGAATCTCCAAGCCCTGCATAAATAGCAGCATCTCAGATTGCTTATAGCTCAGGAAGGGTGGCCCAGGAAAAACACAGGTAGAGGCTGATCTTGGCCTGTACCACCCTGGGAACCCCAGGGCCTGTGCACTGAGTGGACAGCCATAGACCATGTTGGAGCACCACCACTCTGCCCCCACACAGCTGATTCTCCAAGGAGCTTGAGGTTGGTGGTCAGTGGTACAGCCAGTCCTTTCAGCTGACTGGCCTGAGTAAATCCTTCCCACTGACCTGCTAACAGCAACCCAGGCTCAACTACAAGAGGTGGGTGTACTCAGCCTACACAAAGGGCACACCTTGAATACCCAGTTTGGGTGATAGGGGAGGCTATGCCACTGAACTCTGTAAGAAACCTACTACATTAGGCTATTCTACCAAGACAGGAGTCATAGCAGCTCTACCTAATACCTAGAATCAAACACAGGAATGCTAGCTACTAAAATGAGAAGACAAAGGGATATGGCCTAAATGAGAGAACAGATAAAAACTCCAGAAAAAGAACTAAACAAAATGGAGATGAGCAATCTACCAGATGCAGAGCTCAAAACACTGGTTATAAGGATGCTCAAGAAACTTAGTAAGGACCTCAACAGCATAAAAAAGATCTAGTCAGAAATGAAGGATACAATAATTAAAACAAACAATAATTTACATGAGAACAACAGTAGAGCGGATGAAGCCAAGAACCAAATCAATGATTTGGAACATAAAGAAGCAAAAAGCAACCAATCAGAACAACAAGAAGAAAAAAGAATTAAACAAAACAAAACAAAACAAAACAAAAAAACAAATAGACAAAACAAAATAAAAAACAAGGCTAGTGTAAGCAGCCTCTGGGGCAACTTCAAGCTTTCTATGTTCATAATGGTCACATCATAGGGATGCCTAAAAGAGAAAAGAAAGAGCAATAAATTGGAAACCTATTTGAAAAAATAATGAAAGAAAACTTCCTTAATTTAGTAAAGGAAATAGACATGCAAGTCCAGGAAGCAAAGAGAGTTCCTTGATGGATGCAAAGAATCCCCCACCAAGACACATCATAGTTAAAATGCTTAAGGTTGAAAATAGAGAGAATCTAAAAAGTAGCAAAAGAAAAGAAGCTAGTTATTGACAGGGGAGTTCCCATAAAGCTGTCAGCTGATTTCTCAAAAGATACTTTGTAGGCTAGAAGAAATTGACAAAAAATACTCAAAGTAATGAAAAGCAAAGACCAACAACTAAGGTAGCTCTACCCAGCAAAGCTATCATTTAGAATTAAATCATAGAACAAGAGCTTCTCAGACTTGAAAAAAAGTTAAAGGAGTTATTTATCACCAAACCAGTAATATATGAAATGTTAAAGGGACTTATTTAAGAAAAAGAAGGAGATCAAAACTATAAACAATAAAATATCAACACATATCTATCAACAATTGAATCTAAAAAACAAACTAAGCAAACAAGAACAGTGACAGAATCATGGATAAAGAGAGCATTTTGATGTTTGCCAGATGTGAGAGGCATATGGGGAAATGGGTGAAGAGGTGAGGAGATTAAGAAATATAAATGGGTAGTTACAGAATAGCCATGGGGATGTAAAGTACAGTATAAAAAGTGGAGTAGCCGAAGAACTTATATTCATGACCCATGGACATAAACAATAGTTTGGGAATGGCCTGAGGGAGTGGGTGGTGCTGCATGGAGGAGGGCAAAGGGGAACAAATAGGACCATTGTGAAAGTATAATCAATAAAATATAATTTAAAAAGGAGAGAGAGTGAAAAGTATAAATATTTGAAGATTATAAAGTAAATAATGCAGTCTTCTGGTCACCAACTATTTCAATATTTCAGACCCTTCTGGTTACCTGGAGCCACCTCTTACTTTGTACCCCCCTTTTCCATCCATAGGGTAGCTTTGTGCAATTTGTTCCTGATGCCAGGGTCCCCTTTGTGAGGGGTGGGATGTGTAGCCTGGCTGCACTCAACAAGCCATTTGAGTATTAGGCTGTACTTCATAGGAGGATAGGACCTTTATCTAATTCACCCAAAAGCTTCATGTTGTGAGCAGCAATCAGCCCACTCTTCCTCCACATTCTTTGGAGGAAACAGTTTTATTGAAACAACTTTCTCTTTCCTTGTTCCTGAGCATGTTTTAAACGATATAGATATTTGTTCACTTTTTCCCTTTCCAGGAAGCACATGTAGTGAGGACAGTGTAACCATCTGGATTTAGGCTGAACTAGACTTTGACATACCTTCCTCTTACCTTCATGTTCCCATCCATAAAGTGGGCACAACAATAACTGTTCTTGAAGAATTTTTGAAGGATAAGAAATAGTATAATTTACATACCTGGCACAGAATGAATGCAGCATTTTATAGTTAATAGGTCACCAGAAGCAGAAAAGTAGCTTTCTGGTAATCCTAAGGAAAAAAAAAAAAAAAAAGAAAATCTGAACTTGGCCCCTACCCTAAACAAATTATACCCACTTGAGTAGGTTTTTAAAGCTTGCTGTAGTTCATGTTAAATCTGATTCTATAAAAGTACAGACTTACCAAACAAAATTATGTTGCTTCCTTTTTTAATTTTCTTTATAATATGCAAGCAATTCTACTACTTGAAAGAAAGAGTCAATTTTCAGTTTTGTGTGTTACATTTCAAGGACAACATACAGCTCATAATTGAGCATACCTCTGGAATTTGGATGTGCTCATGTCTCTTGCAGAACTGAACATTACTAACAATGATAAAGGTAGAGCGTCTGCACATGACAAATGAATCAGAGGTGCAGAAACAAAACCAACTGATTAAGTCATATATCACCAGGAGAACTTAGGATATAGAATAAGAAAAGCAAGTCAATACCTCAAATTTTCAAAATGGGCCTCTGGATTCATTTGTCTAGACAGGGGAATGAAAAGGAGAACTCTGCTAAATTGGTGCAATGTTAGAGCTGAGAAGGACCTAGTGATCACATGGCCCAATCTCCTGGTTGGACAAATAGGGAAACTGAGGCCTAGGCAGTCCACAGCTTAGTTATGTGGTGATGCTGTGCTGCAACACAGGTTTTCTGACACTGGCCAGTGGAGAGATCTCCATTGTATTCACTACAATATCATGCATTTTCCTAATAAAGCCACATGATCCAGATGGTATAGGAAAGGAATTTCAGGTCAAAATCTTTCCGGCCTGCCCTTGTCCAGGAGAGGCTGTGTGGTATAACGGACTTTCCCTCTGCCTAGTTTTCTGTGTGGCTTACCATGTCTCTGGGTTAGTATGGTGCCTGGCACATAGTAGGAATTCAGCAAATCTTTACTGGATGAACAAACTTTGAGTGTGCACTTTCAAATCTTAATTTAAGAAATGCAATGATAATGAATATGGACTATTGCTAATTAGCAGGGAAAGAGAGCAAAGAAAAGAGGACAGTATACATCTAAGGAGAAAGATGAAGGGTTCTAAAGCCAGGAAGAATAGTTTTCAATCTTGGCCTTAGTCCCCAGTGACTAGATGACCCAGAACAATGAGTCTCTCTGAACTTGGGTTTTCTCTACTGTAAAATGGGATAATGATGCCAATTTTGCACAGTTTTATGAAGGCTTTACATGCTAATATTTATTAATTGCTTGGTATCACACTTGACATGAATGAAAAGTATAAGAATCAATAACTGAGACAAAAGAGAAGAATATATTATGGCAATAAATGTCCTGTTGAGTTTAAAAGAATGGTATACATAGAAGTAGTACTGTCTTCCAACCTCATATTCCAACAAATTGGACACCTCACCACAGCAAATTGAATCCTGTACATTTGTCTTTAGTCTTAATATGAAGCATTCCTCTCCTCCCAGCTTCTGGTCTCAGACATACTGCACTTCCTTTGACTTTCTCTTCTCTCATTCACCATGACTGCGTTGGCAAGTTTGAATGCCTCACCTGATTGGGTCTTTGAATGTGGACCCTAATCACCACTATCAGGGGAACTAAGGCAAGGCCATGGGACCCAAGACCTGACCTGAGGGAAGAGTCATGGGCCAGTCTTGATCTAGAAGAGACCCCTCCCCAGAGCACTAAGTGTTACATTTCTCTACTAGGGATTCAGGCCGGGAGAGGCTCAGGGAAGAGCCTACAATGTGGGACACCGCTCAGAGGGCAGAACCACTGGGGCAAACCTCCAAGCAACTCAGTACCCTTTTCCAGTGTGACCAGGGTTGCCCCTGAGCCACCAGCCCCGCCACAACCCATCACTCCCACACCCCCAAGTAGCCATCTATAACAACTGCTTGAATTGTTTCTCCGTTTAAGAACTTAGGTTCAAGCAAGCAGTTTAAAAACAAAGCAGAGGGAGAAGTTTGTGACAGTGAGAGAGTCCACAGTGACAGAGGATCAGCATAGCATAGACCTGTACAGTAGAGCTATGAGCTGACAGAAACCAGCCACTCCAATGAACATGCACAGGAAATATGCAAACCAGGGCTGGGCATACCACATGTCTGACCTGAGAAACTATGATGCTTTTGTGTTGTCTGCTCTGCTTGGCGTTTTACAGTTCACACAGAACTATCACAGATGGAGGCTCATTTGCACCTGAGAAAGTGCGAAACAAGGTTCTGATCCAAGATAGAGGCATAGTGGGCTCCATAACTCATCTCTTCCTGTGGACAACTCCTGAAAGAAATTTAAAAACTAGTGAATCAACTCTTACACAGTGTGTAGCACAGGAGACCCAAACTAGGGAGTTGCTTAAGTGTTCATGGTATTCTGGGGGAAAAAACAAACACCCAGTGGACTAGCAGTTGCAGACATGCCATTTCTTACTCACATTACTGGGGAGTGCACCAATGGTGGCAAGTCAGTGTGATAGAAACATACCTCCTCTGGTTTGAGGCTCGGTACAAGGGGTTGCAGACAAAGGAGGCACATGTCCTGCATGTGACTGTAAACTATATTACCTCAGTGTGAAAAAGTCAAGAAGCAGTCACAGAACAAGAAGCTGCTCCCCCGCAAAAAGATAAGGAGGTGAAACCCATTCCCAAAACAATATACTTTCCTTATGGGCAGGGGCTGCTGACCAGCCTTCATTCATGAGAAGGGGAAGGGCCATGTCCATTGACCCCACACATTAGGTGAAAGAGAAAATACCCACATTGAAATGGGTAGGAAAAGATTACCTCAAAACTCATTGCTAGCACAACACAAACAAGCAGGGGTCACTTACAACTCCTAACTTCTCTGGGTTATAAACATTTGGACCCAATATCAAATGCCCCCATTTTTTTTAAGTGCCCCAATTTTTAAGATTTCCATGGGAGGGACAGATCTCCCAAAACACCTTGCTCTGAAGCCAGTGGGGCTTGTGTCCGTGAAAACACAAGAATATAGTCACAGAATTCAAGACTAATGAAGCTAGAATTTAAACCCAGGTCTGACCAACTACCCTGTTTACATTGTCATCATAATACTGGACCTTCTCCATATTCTAGGCTTAACTTTTATTCTCAGTAACATGGGGCAGCTATGGTATAGTGGATTGAATGACAGCTCTCCCAAATAATATGCCCACTAGAACCTGTGAATATGACCTTATTGGAGAACCTTTTCTCCAATGTGTCTTTGCAGATGCAGTGAAGCTAATGACCTTGAGATGAAATCATCCTGGATTCTCCTGTGAGTCCTAAATCCAAAGACAGGTGTCCTTACAAGAGAAAGGCAGAAACTGATGAAAAGTCTCCTACAGAGGCTTTTCTGTAGATCATCCAAGGAACCAGGGGCTGCCTGGGTCACCGATGGCATCCTTTTGGAAAGATCCACAGCTCTTGGCAGAGAAGCACTGGAAACTCCTGTGGGATTGAGAGCCCTCAAAGCCAGGGCTCTGTTACTTTTCAAAATGCACAAGGGAGCCCTGTTTCCAGAAAGGAGCTCAAGTGCTAGCTGCAGCTGAGCGTGGCCAGTTCCCCAGCCATCCCAGAGTGCGGGTCCTTGAGTCTCTCTGTAATGTTTGCTCTTCATATGACTAACGGGCCTAAGCTTTTCTGTGCATCAGTAAGCAGTGGCACCCCCTCTCCTATTCGGATTCATCTTTCCTTTTTAAAGCTCTCCCCTTAGCCCCGTGCGCTCCTCATTCAGACTCACAATCGCCCTGGCAATAACAAGGTGGCAGCAGGGAAGAGCTATGGTTTAATAAAGCCGAGGCTCAGCGTCCTCCCATTGCCCACATTCAGGGCTCTAATAAAGCCCTTTCATCATTCCAGGGCCGCTGTTTCCACCCCGGTTCTATGGACAGCTTTGCCAACTGACAGGATGCTTTCTTTGGACTTAGGACCCAGCTGAGAATGGTCACAAGTTCCAGCCTCCCTGAGTGGGGTGGGAAAGGGCATTGGGTGTGGGATTGAGTCATGAGAACCCAACCCCCACCCAAAACAAGTGACAGGGCTTCTTGGGAATCATGAAGCTTCTAGAAGTTTCTAGCATGGCTCCTGTCCAAGTTCACCTCTAGTCAGAAGTCCAGATGGGCTTCATTACTACCTTTAAAATGGAGCTAACGCCCTGGTTGGTATGGCTCAGTGGAGTGAGTGCTGGCCTGTAAACCAGAGGGTCGCTGGTTCAATTCCCCGTCAGGGCACATGCCTGCATTGCGGGCCAGGCCCCCAGTAGGAGCCCCACAAGAGGCAACCACACATCAATGTCTCTCTCCCTCTCTTTCTCCTTCTCTTCCCCTCTCTCTAAAAATAAATTAATAAACATTTTAAAAAGAGAAAACTTGTTTCTCCCACTTCCTTATTCTTTGGAGAAACAAGTCTTTCCACTCTCCCCTCTGAAATCATGAGTAGACAGGAAAAGAGCCCCCTCAGCGGCGTCCCCCCCCCCACCCCGTTTCACAGCACTCTGTAGGATGTGAGCCAAGAGCTTTCATCACCCATGTATATATACTCAGTGAGTCGCTTGTGCTATTACTATGTGTTTTTGTAATGTGTTTTTATGCTGTTTTTATAAAGTGTTACTTTTTTAATTACAAAGTCATTCACCACATTGGTTAAAAATTCAAGTGTTCCAAAATGTTTGAGTTAGAAACTGAAAAAACCCTATAATCACACCCTCTGGAGATCTGGGTAATGTATGCATATGAGGTTTTTATTTTAATTTTCCACCTTTGCCACAGGAAAAACAAAAGGATAGCTGTGGGATGGAAAATTGACAGGAAATCCACATCAGAATCAGGTAATTCTCCTTGACATATCAGGTTGAGCCTCCATCCCAGCCAATGGATGGGTTCTGACTTCTGTAAATACTTTCTCCGCCCAGGTAACACCACCTGCTGTCAGCTGGCAGGGCTCCTGTGATTCTTGGCAGGTGTGAATGAAGGGCAGTGTAGTGTTAGGGTGTGTGCTGAAATTGGGGTACTTTGGACTGAATTATGTTTCCTCAAACTTATATGTTGGAGACCTAACACTGATGTGACTGTGTTTGGAGATTTGGCCTTTATAGAAGTAATGAAGGTTAAATGAAGTCATAAGTGAAGGGTGCTGATCCAATAGAACTAGGGTCCTCATAAGAAGATACGCGAGAGCCCTGGCTGGTGTGGCTCATTTGGTTGGACTGTCAGCCCTTAACTGAAAGGTTGTGAGTTCAAGTCCCAGTCAGGGCACATACCTGGGTTGTGGGTCCGACCTCTAGTCTGGGTGCATGCGAGACTAGATCAATGCTTCTCCCTCACATTGCTGTTTCTCTCTCTCCATTCTTCTCTCTCTCAGCAATGAAAAAGCATCCTCTGGTGAGGATTATAATTAATTAATTAAGAAAAGACACCAGAGAGCTCATCCACATTCTCTCCACTACATGAGCATGAGGGAGATCACAGTCATCTGCAAGCCAGGAAGAAGGCTCTCACTAAAACCTGACTAGGCTGGCACCCTGATCGCAGACCTTCAGCCCAGAACTATGAGAAATGTCTATTGTTTAAGCCAGGTTCTCTACAGTATTTTGTTACATCAGCTGAGCAAAAACAGAGTGAAAGAGAAAGTACTACACTCAGCCCAGCTGTTCCCCATCCCAGCCCTGCCCATCATCAGTCCACTCACATTTCTTTCCTTGATGCCACCACTGGGACTCTGAAAATGGGACAGAGGGATAGAAGTGAACTCTTACAGACATGTGTCTGGACTCAGTCCCCTCTTCCCAGCAGGAGCTTCTGCTTCTCTTTTCTCTACTGCAGCCCAGGGGCCAAATAGTTCCCATGTAACCCTGAACTTGACTCCAAGGGAAGACAAAGCACACAATAGACACCTCTAAATTATATTCACAGTGGGTTTCATGCTCTCAGGGGGCTTAGCTCAGATATCAGGTCCCTCAGCAAAGCCAATGCCCATAAATGAAAGTTTAAAAGTTCTCCTTCTACTCTTAAAAATTCCCAGCCTGTTCCAAGAATAATTATTAAATTATTATGTAGCCTCTCCACCTCTCTCTTGTCCCCACAGGATCACTTGTGGACTCCAGGTTTGTCCCACCAACTTTGGATCACATAGAACTTACAAACAGCTCCTATAATATGAGGCCCACATGAAATTTAAAATTAAAAAAAAAAAAAAAAAGGAAATTGACTAAAGCCTAGGAGGCATATATAGTGGAAAAGAAGATTTCCAGTTTTTGCTGTCAATCTTTAGTAAACATATCACCCATACCACTTTGGTGCATCCCAAGATGCAGGTGTCTTTTTGAAGTGTTTAAGAGTGGGACAAGAGGCTCCAGGTAGTTGAGTGACGGCAAGGATTGGCCACTAAATTGGTGCTTCTCAGGCTTTTCTGCTATGACCCACAAAAACTAAACTTTATATCACCATCCAGTAACATGTACACAGGTACACACATAGGCACACACACACACGCACACACAAAACAGCTGTTTCACAAAACATTAACTGCCCTTATTGTCTCAGATGCACTCTAATATTATCTAGTCTATTCTAGTTTAGCCTAGCCTATTTCATTGAAATTGCTGGTTGGAAACTAAATTGATGCGATGGCTAATTTTATGTCAACTTGACTGGGCTAAGGGATACCCAGGTAGCTGGTGAACATTATTTCTGGGTATGTCTGTGAGGGTGTCTCAGGAAGAGGTTAGCATTTGAGTTGGTAGACTAAGTGAAGATCACCCTCACTCATGTGTGTGGGCATCAGCAAACTGGTTGAAAGCCCAAACAGAGCAAAAGCTGGAGAAAGGGCAAACTCACTCTTTTTGTTGAGCTTCTCCTGCTCTCCAACATTGATGATTTTGGTCCTGAGGCATTTTGGACTCAGCTGTAACACCATTGGCTCCTCTGGTTCTCAGTCCTTTAGACTTAGATTAAATTACACTGCTGCTTTCCTGGGTCTCCAGCTTGCCGATGGCAGACTGTGGGATTTCTAGGTCTCAGTAACTACACCAGCCAATCCCTATAATAGATCCCTCTTGTATACATCTCTATACACCCTATTTGTTCTGTTTCTCTGAAGAACCCTAACTAACGCAATTCATTTTATTCATAGACATCAGCATGTGTTACTATCTGCAAGGATGTGAAAAAGAATTGGTATTTACATTTTATTTTTTATTTTTTTAAATTTTATTGTTGTTGTATTACATCTATCCCCTTTTTGCTCCCCTCTGTCCCCCTCCCCACCCACCCATTCCCCCCAAAGTCAATCCTACCTGTTGTCCATGTCCATGGTTCCTTTATACTAGGTTCTTGTCTAAGCTGCTCCCCTTTCTTGCCTCTGCCTCCCCTCTCCCCCCAACCCCTTTCCCCCTGACCACTGAAGGCCTATTCATTGTATTCATATATTTGGTTCTGTTTTGCTTGTTGTTAGTTTTGCTCATTATTGTCCCATAATGGGTGAGATCATATGATATTTGTCCTTCACTGACTGGCTTATTTCACTAAGCATAATACTCTCCAGTTCCATCCATGTTGTTGCAAAGGGTAC